>VYYI01000149.1:0-45491 GCA_021029175.1 Bilobella aurantiaca | reverse complement strand
CAAAAGCTTCAAAATCTGAGAGTAAAAGCATTTGCTCCCAATTATTCATACCAGCCATTGTAATTGCATATTCTCCACTTAATTGCCTTATTTTAACAATCACACAAAAAGACTCTTCCACCCTCACTCCTCTTCTGCTGCACAGATGGGCACTGAAAATTATCATTATTAAAAAATATCAAATAGGGGAGCAGAGGAGCAGCAGCGCTCGCTCCTTTGCTTTTAAAATTAATACTAAAGACCCAAAGATTAAAATTAAAGTCTTCCTGTGCTAGCACAGGAGTTTTACTAGTATTATAATAATTCTCTTATTAAGATACTTGCGCTTTCAATAAATTTCAATGCTTAAAACATCTTTCATAGATGCAGATGAGCTGAATCAATAAGTTGTACGATTTGAAGCATTTTCGCTGAAACGCACGGCACATTAAAGGATTACAATGGAAACACGCTTTTTTGTAATTTGCATGCGTCCTATAAGTCCATATTTTAATGATCTGAGGGATCAGTAACAGATTATTACTGATGCGTTGTTGTAAATAAAAACTTGTGGATGATCCTCATATGCCGGAGGATTTCTAATTTTAAATTTTAAACCATTAGCCTCTATATTGGAAACATTTGATTTAGTCTATGTATTCTCATGTTGATCTACGATTTAAATTAAAACCAACTAAAGCGGATGATTGGTTGATATCGGAAATGTTTTGTAATTCGGTACCTAATGCTCTAATTTAACAGCGCATCTGTACAATGACGAGATTTAGGAAGATGGGTGGTGTTCTAGTTATAAAAAAAAGTACTTCTTAAAAGCACAATTATAAGCACATTTTGATTTATTGTGATGTTTGGTTTTTTAAAATTTACTACGAATTCTTAGCTGATTTAGTAAGTGTCTATCTAATATAAGTTTAAATGTTTCTTTCGTGTTTCCCTTTCTTCAGAACATTTCTTAAGGAGAGGTGAAATTGTAAAAGTTAGTTAAACAACATGTAATTAATTATGATTTAATTGAAATATTAATTAAAAATCTGCTCTGAATTAGCGTTGAGACGTGAAAGAATTCGGAGTCAAGAAGGTTTTTGCTTACTCCTGCGATATAATTCTTAAAAATCCATTCTTAGAAATGCTGACCCAATTTAAACAGCATGACGGAATAAAATTAACTTTATATCGTTACAATATTGCATCAAATCATTATAAAAATTACACTTTTAATGGGATTGATTAAAATCCAATTAACGTAACTTATTTTGTAAAATTTGTATGGAAAAGGAGCGTCTCGTTAATTTTGGAGCCAAATTCAAATGGTAACCTTTACACAAACCGTTTGTTTTTGATTTTCACCTTATTGCATTAAAAAAAAGTTTAATGTTTAACAACAATTAAAGTTAAGTTTAATTTTTAATTAAATTTCGTAAGGCAATCAAATTCTGGGATGC
The DNA here is from genome assembly GCA_021029175.1 of Bilobella aurantiaca. Lineage (NCBI taxonomy): Eukaryota > Metazoa > Arthropoda > Collembola > Poduromorpha > Neanuridae > Bilobella > Bilobella aurantiaca. The sequence continues at coordinate 44,049 of VYYI01000149.1, read as the reverse complement.
GATCACGTTAATTACCCGATCACCTTGCATGACTTAGGATTTTAACAGCACTAGTCAAAGGTAAAGATTTCGAACAACAAAGCGTGTGAAAGATGAAGTGATGAAGAAGTAATTTTAAATTGTTTACTCATTTTTTTTTACAGGTTGACAGCCTCCAACATGGCGCTATTTAATATGCCACGATTTTTGCGCCGCTTCTTCAAACGGAGAATGACTCCGATGACCGTGGAAGAGGCTGAAATGGCAAAGAAGAAACTTTCAATCGTTTATGCCGTTATCTGCTGGAATGCATTGGGATATGTTATGTATCAAGTATTTAATAAGAAAAATGTTTCCTGGCCAGTTGAAGCTGGTCTACAAACAGCGGAAGAAGCCAGCGAACGGCCTGGTAATTACCAAGAAGGACTAATTAAATACGCTAAACAATGATGTACGGATAACTTTTTTTTTTGCAGCCTTCTACTACGCTCGACTTTTGGATATACCGAAGGCCAGCGTCTACAGAATCCAAGGCTTCAATGTTTCTGAACGACTTGATTTTTCGGTAAATCCAACAACAAAGGCCGTTGAAATCGTTGCGCCTGCTGACAAGCAAATTTTTGGTGAGAATTTTATGGAGGAAGTGATGGGATTTGAAATGAATGATAGGGAAAGCGATTAAATGAAATCATCATGAGCTGTGAATTAGTTTATAGAGTAAGTAGATTTCTTAGTAGTAATTAAGTGAGTTTAAGGACTTAATTTTTGAAGTAATAAAAAGGTCATTTGTGTCATAATTTGTAGAAATTATTTTTAGTAAGTTAACAACCAACTTTTTTTTGCCCATCTATGTTGGGAGTGTGGGTGTTCCTTGCCCAACTGCGAATCTGGGTCGATAAGAGAACTGAGTCACTTTTCTGGTTCTCGAAAGTTGAAAAACATTTTGGTTAGTTGGTTAGTTAGTAAATAAGATTAAACTAATTAATTAAGTGTTTGGCTGGGTCAACTTGGAGCTGAAATGCTGAAGGGCGGTGGGACAGGGCGTATCGATGTCCATACGACGCTACCGAAGGACAGTAAATCAAGAACCCTTCCGCAAGATCACAAGACATTCAACAGGGGGGCACTTCGTCAGTCCTTGACCTTCCCCAGAAATATCATGTCACGAACGAACGGGGAGACGGCTCCAGCGTCCAGTAGCTCTAGCTTTGTCAAGAATATTTTTCTTACATTCGTCCGCCCTCGAACGAAGAAGCATCTGGAGAAGGAAGAGGAAGATTCAGGAGCCGCCCAACCTTTCGGTAAGTAGTCCATATGCTGACTGGATATTGGACTGCGGAGTTGTACTGTTGTCAATTACTCATTGGACGTAAAAGTATAGCTTGGATTTACTGAAACTTAGTTTTGCTTGTCAGGTGAACTGCTGCCAGCAGCCGTGGGGCTGAAGAATCAGGGAAATACTTGCTACATGAATTCCATTGTTCAGTGCCTCAGTCATACGGATGCTTTGGCGAAATTCCTTGTTACCGATGCCTACAAGAGGCACCTACGGAGAAAACTGTGGACCAAGAAAGGAAAGGTTGGATAAATTCATCGATGTGTAGAGATATGGTCGGATAATTTAAGTTTTAATTATAGGGCGAGGTTACAGAAGAGTTTGCATCGATTCTCAAAAATGCCTGGTTGAGACTCAATTCGTCGGAGGAAGTGGCAGCCAAATTCAAAACTGCGATAGACAGAGGGAGTCCGCAATGGAGAGGTAAAAATGTTTGGTCGATAGTGTATTGCTTGTTTGAATAATTTATTAAGTTCGGAGTATGAATTAGGTTCGGAGGAGCACGATGCCCAAGAGTTTTTACTCTGGATGTTGGACCGCCTGCACGAGGATTTAAATCAGTCATCTTCCAAGGGAAAGCAAGTCAAGGTATTGATTGGATTAATCGTTAACCTTGGCAAAAATTAGGCGAATTCAATTTATTTTTCGTTACAGCGGAAACCTGGAGTATCCGAGGAGGAGGCCGCTGCAGAGGCGGCCGAAGAATGGAGTCGTGCTAATCATTCTGTAATACAAGACATTTTTGGAGCCCAATTTAGGTCTTCCTTAACGTGTCCCGGCTGTGGTCGGCAAAGCGCAACGTTCGAACCTTTTCTAACAGTCTCCCTGCCAATTCCAGAAATTAAGGAAGAATTTCCAATTTATGTTCATGTAATGTTCCTCAGTCAGCAACCACGCCTGGTGCGTATAAATTACTATAATGCTGACTGAACCATTATCAATTTAATACCAGTTTTCATTAAAACTATATAATGTGTTATGACTTAGCACCAGCAGATCACAAATTGTGTTTTAATTTGTCAGGTGAAGCTAGGCCTAAGTTTGCCTTCAACCGGGGACATTAAGGACCTAACAAGTGCTTTGGTAACTGACACCGGTATCAAGGAAATGCTGTTACTGGAAATTGACGGAGAAGGGTTTCACAGAACATTGACCGGTAAGAATAGCACTTAAATTATTTGGAGCCCATTTTCATCTCAGGTTTCCAATACTTAAGGTGGCCAACCTCTGTCTGCTGTGACCCGAAACGAGTCCTTATATGCCCTTGAGATGCCTGAAAGTACATCAGAGTCGCTTGTTGTACTCTGGGCTAATGTGCTCGTCGCAGAGGAAACGAGGGTGCGATTTGGGAGTCCGTACGTTTCTCAAATGAGCCGAGAAACCGCCTACATTGACCTTCAAAAACTTCTGCTCAAGGAAATGGCTACAATATTAAAACCAGGTGTTCTTGTCTCTGAGCAAAAGGTAACATTGTTGACTATTTATCGACTATTTTACTAGTTTCAATTAGAACGAAAATAAAATAAGGATAGCACTACATGCTACTTTTTCAATATTGCAGGCGGGTATTTTCGGGATTCGAATCGTCGACGGGACTGCTCAGGGCTCACTGCTTGACCCTTCCGTCCAACATCCTCTTTTCACCGAAGCAATTGAAGAGTCACTTAGCCTTTGCACAGAAGGCATTTTCCCACATGTGAAGATTCTACTTGAGTGGAAACCCGAGGCGAAAGAAGCGTAAATAAAAATTGAATTGAATTTCTTATGACTTAAAATTGCGAAATGGACCAATTTAATTTTCTTTTTCAGAATTGTGGCGGACGAGTCTGAAATGGTGGAGGAGCACTTGAGTCTCGGGGAAACGCGTGAGAGGCATTCTATACATCGAGAAGTATCCATTGACCTCAAAGAGTGCTTTGACCTTTATACCGGCGCTGAAGAGTTAAGAGGAGACAACAGCTACCACTGCCCGCACTGCAATAGGAAAGAAGAGGGGACGCTCAAAATCATTGGCCTTCACACCGCTCCACAAATACTCGTTCTCCATCTCAAGAGATTTAGACAGGTAAGATTTAAAACTCGAAACGGTTTTTCTTTAGGTACATTTAAGTATACGTGTGAACTTGAACAGATTCAGTTGAACGAACAAAATGTTGAATACTAATACAAATAATTATTTTAGGGTACTCGTGGCTCAGTCAGTAAAATATCGTCACTTATTGATTTTCCACTGGATACACCACTTGATTTGGGTCCACATGTATCCAAAAGAACACGTGATGAAGCTCATGTAGCAACAGAACCAGTTAAGGCCAAAAATAATTCTTTCGGTGGGTGGAGACAAAGAGCATCTTTTCGCAAACTCCCTCCACGACCTCATCAACTACCCCAAATCAATGGCTTCCACGAGGAAGAGAATCTTCACTATGACCTTTTCGCGGTATGTAACCACCACGGGAAGGACTTACAGGGTGGCCACTACACAGGTACGTTACTTGACATCAAATTAAATAGAATACCGGCCCATTCACGCAATGTTTTGCTAATTTCCCTGTGCCGTCTTGTAGCTTACTGCCGAAATCCAATCGAGAAGACATGGTGGGCCTTTGATGATACTCGTGTGAGAGAGCTCCCTTCAACAGAAGAAATCAAGACCTCAGCTGCCTACATTCTCTTTTACCAAAGACGGCGAAGAGCCGATGAACCTCAAGGTCAGTGGGTCAGGAACCTAATACGAAAGCAGCACAGGAACCAGGACCAACGACACGACAACAGACACAGAGCAAATGTTGTTCAAACACAGACCCAACAACGGATTCGAGACCAAGAAATTTCAGCATAAGTCACCTTATTAAAGTGAGAACATAACGCACCTCGAATACAATGCACATGCTGACACGCTGCCAGAACGTTTAATTACATTATACTTATGACTTAAGCTGAACAATTATTACAACTCTTGTCGACGCTACATTAAAATGACACGCCATTTTGAGCACTTTTACTTTTGGTTCTGATACTCATGCAAGAAAGATGACTCTTTCTGATGTCTTCTCAAAAGATATTTTATAAGTAAGCTTTTTCTTTATTGATTCTTATTAAAATCCAGCTGCTGGAGGAGGGCTAATTAATTTAACATAATTAGATAAGAGAGATTTGTGAGTGTTTAAATAATGGTATAGGTAATACTGAGGACTTTGTGAGTTGTTTGTGATGTTGAGAGTCGGGCAAGGAGTTTTTTAGTCTAGTCAAACACACACCTAAAACACAGAGATCACAAAAGGACTTAAGGGCTAAATCAAAAAGAATTCAACCTATAGTTGTTGTTTTTTTAAGATTAGTTACACAGTTCAGAGAGCTTCGTTTTTTCCGCTTTCTTTGTGAGAGATGACTCTGCTGCATGCAATAATTTTAAGAGAGCCTTTTTTTCGTTTTTACGTCTCTCCCTTTTCTAAAAAGTATATACAACGCGGCGCGGCGATAGAGAAAGAACTTGACCACAACGCTTCACAAATCATTTTTCCAGAAGAACTTTGTTGTCTAATGTCTAGCGTATTGCATTTCCGTTTACCGATGAAGTCTTGAATCTCCTTCCTCCAGGAAAAAGTGTAAGAGGAAGGATTTCGATCTAATACTTTTTGTCTGGGTTAATCTCATACGAGTCTCAAAAATTGAAGGAGGAAGGTGTGGCTTTTTGGAGGAGGCGGAGCGAAGCCTAGTCGCTGCTCTCGCCGCCATTTTCTTCAATTTTCTGAATGGGCTCCTCCTGCACTTCCTCCTCTTTAACAACTTCCTTCAAGTCTCCCAGCCCTTCATCTGCTCTCCTCGAGAGACTACTACTGTCGTCCTTGACCTTCGCTGGAGGCGGTGGAGTGCTCTCTTCGGCTTCAGACTCCTCCTCTTGGCCACCACCTTGCGGAGACACAAGGGCCTGCAGAATTTGCATCATGTACATCATCATTTGTCGCTCGTTCTCTGCTCGCTCCCGTTCCATTTCCAACCATCCTCGCTCAATCTCAACCATTTCAGCAAGGTATTGTGACACGGGGTCACCAACACTTCCGTCACTTCCGCCCGAGTGTCCGCGTGGCCTTTTCGGAGGGTAGCCTCGAGAATAGGACTGAGGAAATGGGCGTTTCCGGCTTCTGGACACGGACTCAGGCGGACTGCATTAGTAAGTACGATCAATTAATCAATAATGTTGAATCAATGCGGTATGGATTTAACGTTCCATAAATAGGAGTAATAAGTTATTAATAACTTGATAAGTTATATCTTTGTGTTATGGTTCAAAAGTAGTTTTCAGTGTAGTACTTGTATAAAACTATTTTGCTAAAATTAATACTGTCAATTAGCTGTCTGCACTTACTCAGAGGCTTCGTCTTCATCTTGTAATTGTTCATCAAATTCAGATGCTCCCTCTTCGTCATCCATGCGCTCTTCGTCCTCTTTCCCGTGATGAGTTCCGTTCCTAAGTCCACTTCCTGAGCCGCCTAGGAGAAAGTATTCCAGAATGATAATTTTGCGCAGATCGAACTGATAACTGATATTGATATTGATTAATTATTTGTTCACGGGAAACTGTCATTGACCCCACCTTGGTTTTCAACTCGAATGGGCGAGTTTCCTTCGGAAAGAGACACTTCCGGAGAGAGAACGTTCATTGGATCGTTGGTCTGTGGTGATGAGGCGGGTGGCATTGCATAGGCTTCTGGTTGACCATTGATGAGATGTTGGTACTCCTCTACAAGAGCCATGTGAGCTGCCGCGGCGAATCTATGGAATAAGTTATTTGACTAATTAATTAACGAAACCTAATTAAAATACTTCAACCCATCAGGGAGGTTAGGTCTTACCCTGGTGCTTGTGGAGGACTTTGATTTGACCCTTGGAAGTCGGCTGGATTCAGGCCTTGCCCGTAGGCATTGACGGAGGGTGCATGCAGTCCAAGTGCTCCCAAGCTTGACCCCTGCTTCTTCCCGTCAAGGACATCTCCGATGAGTTTGAAGTATGGGAAGTTAAAGGCTCTGTAATCTTGCTTCGACTTTTTGATTCGGTAGAAGATTGACGTAAGGTTCTGAATCCTATTTTTGCATTGAATGGCAGTTCTGTCATGCCCTAACTCAGACATTGAATACGAAATGGCTTCCCAGACCCGAAAGTTTCGAAAATTGTGTTTCATTTGCCATTGCATCTCAGGACTGGCCCAGACCTACCAACCAAAATACCAGAAAATAATTCAGATGAACGAAAAAGAGGCCTCCTGGAATGGAGACGGGAAGTTAAAGTCAATCATTTGTAAAGCATCAAACCTTGAGGAGGTCAAACGTTTCCTTGAGTGTAAAATTATTGCTTCGTGCTCTCCTGGACGCGACGTACGACGCATCCCTGTCTCCCGGACTTTGAAAATTATTCATAGCAGCCACAGCGAGAGCCGTACTGCTATTCGGAGATCCATTTCCCATGATTTTACTCATCATTGAAGACGGTTTCCTCTGCGGTTCACTCCGAGGAAGAATTTTCTGGACGCTGCGCTGAGAGGCCCCAATGACATTTTTAAGATCTGAGAGGCTGAGAGACGTTGCGAAATTCCCTGCCGGACTTCCCTCATGCAAAAATGGCCTAGCACATTCAAATCACCGGTAATTTAGTCATCGCTGATTTTATTTTAAATCAACAACACTTTCTTACATGGCTAAGGCTAGGGGCTCCCTTTCCGTACTTGATTCGTGCGATGCCACTTTCTCTGTTTTTAGTTTTACGTCACGCTGCAAAGAAACCAAGAGTTAATTAATAACCTTGACACGCGCTCAGCACAAAATGCCCCCTAAATTAATGACAATTACTTAATTTCAATTAGTCCTTTAACTTTGCCAGTTGAAAATAGGTGTGGGCTTATTGAAATCGAAGGTCTCGAAGTGATCACATTGACATACCATCTCGAATAGCGTCGTCCACTCCTTGCGCCTCCTGCCTAGTCTCCGTCAGCTAATGTGGGATCCCATAATCTTAATTAGTGAGTGTAATTACGTTAATTTAAACTCTAGACTCTAATTAACTTTAACCGACTTGGAAAGATAAACAAGGTTTAACTACAGTTAGAGCAATAAATTTAGCGTACGAAAAATTAGCATAAACCGGGTATTGGCTATTTTCATTCGCGCCACGACAAAATCTCACTGTCATTGCACTCACAAGCGTTTTCCATTCATTCTAAAACCGCATTCTTTCTCTGGATCAACTCCTTCAATTACTAATCGATTTGAAAACGTTTTATCGCTGACACCGTGGCACTGCTAATTGATAATCGTCGCTTTCGCTTCTCAAATGCTTGTTCATGGAGCGTATCACTGCCACCACCTGAGTAACCTTGGTAAGAGACAAAGAACCTCACCTGAGAATCCTTAATTACTCCCTATCTTCTTTGTTTCGAATTGCGGATTACTCGTCCTGAGTCACCATCAAAATCACCTTCAATTGATTCACAACGATTCACCTGGATTCGGCTGACGAGACTACCGTCGACAGAACTGTGAGAGAGTGAGGGTTACGAGCAGCGCTGAAGCACCTTCCCTTATAATACTGGTAAGAGTTATAAGTTGTAATAATGAGTGTCCTTTGTTGCGTTGGTGGTAAATCGCCTTGCGTATAGTGAGCAGAAGTTAATTGTTGTCTAGTTGCGGCTGGGCCTCCTGCTCAAGAAGGTGATGGAGAAGATCTTTTGTTAAAGTGAAGAAGACGAAGATCGGAGATGATGGAAGGAAAGGGAATTTGGGATCTCTTTCCCTTGTTAAACTATTTTTTTTCTGTTGTTGGTGGATTTAGCTCAGGGCTACTCGAGTAGTTACTAAACTAAAGACCCGCAAGAAAAGGGATTCCAAATTCTTTTTGAGAACGTTAAGTTAGTTTTAGTTGAGATCCAGGAACCAGGGGCTATTTTTTGTGGGACTACGGCACAGCCTGGCCTCGGTTAATAATCCTAGTGCAATGGCTCCCTTTGGCGTCTTCCAAAGCAAGTTTTCCTAATGATGGCTACTCTCCTAAATGTCAATTAAGTTGAACTAAAGCTTTGGTCTCTGTAGGTAGGCTCCGTATATCCAATATCCCCAAACTCTTCTTTCTTGGAAGGCAAAGCAGGGGAGATGAACACGAGCGGCCGGAATTCCCCGAAATTTCGGGCTACTCGGCTACCCGGGATCGACCCACTCCCTTTCTTTCTCTGGTGGTCCCCTCTCCGATTTTTTTAAGTTTAGCTAAAGCCTTAACGTTACTACCAAGTTATGAAATCATGGAACTGTTCCCCCTGTTAACTTTTTATATTCCTCAGACTACTCTCTGTCTCATTCCCCAGAATCAATTTATTTCCGGATCCTACGAGGCCCGGAGTAACTGACGGCTCTTACTACCTAACAACGCAACTCTCGAATTAGGCATTTCCCAAACCCTAGTTAAACTAGAGCTTCAAATGCTGCTGAAACAACACTATCTTTCCTTCTTCCGTTCCTTTCCCAACATCTCCAAACTGTATATTGCCAGGCGTCGCATTATGCTTTCATAACTTTCGGCAACTGCTAGTCTTTTCCGATTCGGACAAATGAACTAAATGTGAAATAGGAAGAACTTAATGAGCATTTGCTTTCACTTTTAGTCATAGGGAAGCCCTTCTCGCTTTCTTCCTCATCGATTTTGGATTAAAATTTACAGTCATACCTAAGCAGATAAACTATTCAAAAGTAACCAGGAAGCGACAAATTGGGCCTACAGGGAGTCCAATAAATTGACATTATAAGGGCTCCATAAAATTCCTAGCCTTCCAGCGTCTTTTATGCTACTACTCAAATGATGACGCTTTTGTATTGTTAAGCGTCATTTCTCTATTTTTACAGATAAGTCCTTTAAACAATTGTGAAGGTTGTGAGATTTTGAAAACATTACTGAATTGTTTTTCAATTAATGTAACATTTTGAATTGTTAATTACTTACATATATCCTGGTTTCCTGTGATGTTGTTCGAGTTCTTGGGCAGCGTCAGAGCAAAATTTTAACTAACGCCTAATTGTTAACTTTAAGAACCTTTGCTTTGCTCCTAAACGAAGTGTTGAAAGGTTATATTCTTTGTGGCCCTGTTAGCTCCTGAATAATTATTTTACCTTCTTGAATGCAGGTTTACTAAAGTTGAAAACAGTTTTAGTTTGGAAAAGGAACCCTACTGTGAACGAAGGTTAACCTTTTGTTCGTTTCACGAAAATAAGTTTCACCCAAAATAAGTTTCGAGTTGCTGAGGAAAGTTAGAGCTCCTTAGATTTTAAATGCTTTTCTTAACACATTTCATGGCATTTACAAGCATATGTCTAAAGCGATTCATGCGCTTGAGTTGGCTGCACTGCACTGCACTATCATAAACTGCTCAAAGCTCAATGGACACAATTTTTTCGGCATTTCTTACATTTTTAAATTGATTGATTTCTTTAGTTATTTGAAATGTGACTAATGATTACGTTATGCTCTACGATAAACTTTAATAATAAAATGGAGTAAGCTGAAAGCCTTTTGTGTTGTAGTATCGGCGTCCTTAGAAAATGCGCCTGCGCCGTGCTCCTGCTATTGTTCATTTGCCCAATTCTTTGTTTCACAACTGCTTTTCCTCCCAAGTTGAGGTTGGTGGTGTGTAGAGAGTTGTTCTGCTAAATTTTAAAGCTCTTTTTTTCTCATTGAAAAAGTTAATCATTCAATTAGGTTGATGTTTAAAATTAAACTAAACTCGATTATGTTTGTTTCAGGCGTACGTAGACTTGGAAGCAGAATTCAAGCACAGCTTCACATGATGTCAACTTCCAGTGCCACAAATAGTGCATTCCGTGTTCAACATGATGCAAAAAATAAGAAATTCTATATCAATCTCGGATCAGGTACTTGTACTCTTACTTCAGTAAAGTATGAATGGAATGGCACATGTGACACGTTGAGAGAGATGAGTACAATTTTTGTATGGATGTGCTTGTTAGAAATCGCCGTTCTAGAATACACTGAGAAACCGAAGGGTGTCCTTGACATGTATCATACTGAGGTGCCCGTCTCACACCGAGGACAGAAAATTGGAAATGTGTTAGCTGATGTAAGTCATGTATGCCACGAATGGAATTATCAACTATAAACCAGTTACTCAATAATTACAATTTATTGTGCTTTTTAGGCAGCTTTCAAATACGCTGCAGCTCAAGATCTCAAGATGAAACTAACTTGTACTTTCCTCCAGAAATATGCACGAGAGAACCCGAACGAAGAAATCAACAAACGAGTAGTATGACACCAATCAAATCTGCACTGAAAATTTGGGGGTTCGTTCTCCGGATTACAGCATTTTTATTTTTTAAGTATTTTTCCTAAATAGGCTCCATTAGTTATAAAATCTAAGCTAACCTTTTGGTTTTAGACGAGTAAATAATACTGTACTTTTGCTCAGAAGATTAGGTAGTAATTGCCGACGGATTGTCATACATTTGGCGAACTGCTTGGGCAAAAAGAAGCGATGCCAGCGCTACTCCACTAACGAAAATCTCACGTGGCGAAATTTTAAAGTACGTGGTGTGACTGGTTGGTATCGTGAGAGCAACTATGTTGGCCGTCATGATGCACGCGCCAGCGAGTCCAAACCAATTCTTTGCTAAAATTCCAGTACAAATTAATTGCCTTTCAGCATATTATTATATTAAATATTATTTCCGTATTATCTCCCGTTTTACCTGCGGTACAAACAAGCATTTGCAGCGCTATAAGGCAAAATACACATGCCTTTGTCAAAAATGGAACCCACTCAGGCAGGTCGCAGAGCCAGGCAATAAAGGGCAAAAGCCCTAGGATGCAGAAAGCCTAGAAACCATCAAAAGAATTGCTATACGCCGAAAGTACGAGCCTAATTAGTATTGGCTACATTTTATTAAATGAAGAAAAAACTTTTGGGTCCTATCGTTTTGACTCACGTGAGCTACCGGCGTGTGGTAATATGTCAACCAAAACGAAGTGACCAGTGTTGGATAGCCCAGTACAATGGTGAACCAGCAAAGGTGAAAATGACCATTCAGCCAAGCGTGTGCCCTTGACAGATCGCTTTGGTCGTCGCGGTAAAAAAGTACTACAAAATGAGTTAAATTTGAGGGATTTCCAATCCAAAGTAAGACGAAAGTGTTTCTGTCTTACCCAACGACCAAAGACCAGCGACATTGCAGCATGCCCCTAGAAAGAACCAGCCACCAAGGTAGAACAGCGCGAGGTATGTGGAAGCGTCCGGTGCAATCGCTGCTATGCCACCAACGCAAGAAATAAGCGCCAATAGTTCGACAACGAAAAGAACAACGTTGTTAACCATTTTGGAAATGAAGCTCTATCAATAGCTATTAAGTGCAAGTTTTCATCCTTCGAATCGAATCGCGCAAGACAAGATGGAACGATTGCGATTGATTCCAGCACATTTTTTCATGACAGGTAGTCATGAAAATGGCGTCAAATAAAACGCCATTTTCGCTCACCACGACAATTAAAGCTTGAAGAATTTTATTTCCTTGCGCAAAAAGTAACGGTGCGCGATCTCAGCGCTTTTTGCATGGAATCACGATCACTACATGGATAATAAGAGTAGCTTCAAGTTCATTAAAATTAATAATTTGAAGGTTTTAGACAAAGTTCTTATAATTTTTGTCAAGGCAAGAAAATGGGTATATTTGACCACAGAATAGGATGCTGCTACTGGAATGAACCATAATTTGGCAAATATTGTAGTTCTATCAACCAACGCTAATTCTGCGAAGCCTGTAGCGCATTAGGATTTAAGACATGAAAATAGGATGGTAAATGGGCTGTCCTTGCAAGTATCCTCTGGGAGCTGTGTTGTAAGTCTTCCAGGATTCAATACACGATTGTTTTGTAGGCAGCACCGGAAGTGGAAATGCTTCCTAGCAAAGGTTACAGCTCAGAAATAGTGCCGTTTTATTTGAATACTTAATTATTTTATTTATTTTGCATATGTGTTACCGTTTTCTGACGTCCATGATCTATTTCCCATCCAATCGGAAATCTTCCAGCCGAAAACGACTTCTGGAGGCCAGGAGGATTTCGAAAATTCCAGTTTGGACTCTAGACAAATTTTCATCGCAATTTTATCGGTCCTAATTCTACAATTATATTTCCGGTCCTAACCTGGCGAATCTCTTCCGATTCTTTCTGGTATTCATGACCTGAAAATTGGAGCAAGATGTAAGTAAATCAGAATTATTTTTAGAATGTCAGAAGTGTAAGTAAATTGCAAATTCAATTCAATAGTACTTAAACTTCTACCGGAATTGAAAATAATTAAATCTTTAAAAAGGAAATTGAACTCTTCAAAGTGAAAAATACTTACCTTGATGAACCCATTTTACGGATTTCTTTTTTCGAGACTGGAACATAACCTGGCCCTTTGAATTGGCATTTTCTGGAAGCGTGATTGACGTCGAGATTTCTTTAGCTCTGGATTTCTCTTCATCCAACGTGGGATGCGTATGCGAAAAGAAATCAGAAGATGCAAACACTTTCTCTGAAAAATATACACAAATTATGCTGCTTTTGCAAAATTTAGTGCTGAAAATATTTTTTAGAAACTGTGAATCCTAGGTGGCCTTGGTTCATCTAAATAGAAATCGGTTCTTGGTGACAAAATTTTTCGCATGCGCCAATCAGTCGGATAACCACGCCCAGAATTTCTCTCTTCCTGTAAAATACAAATTCAGATTTTATTTTAAGAATTGATTCAAATTGAGTTGTAATTGTACCAAATGTAGGATTTTCTTGGTCAAGGACGATAAAACTTCGGCCTTATTAGGATCAAATCGATCCGATGGCTTGAATCCACGCTTTCGAACCACTTCGTTAAACTCCATCTTGGTAAACATATTATTTTTGATTAAGAATTACACTTATTAGTTGTATTTTTAATTGCTTACTTTTAGGCAGTGAGACAGACGCAAGAATTCCTACCGAAGGCTGTCTGTTCAATTTGCTATTCAAAAACTGCAGTTTCAATCTGTTTTCCTAAACAAAAAAAAATCAAGGAGCACCGATACTTATCCTATGTGATTTTACTTCTGAATATGATCTCACTTGGCCAAGGGCCAAGGTACTATAATTAGAATTCTGAAATCTGCACAGAGTCAGCTCAACAGCCATATGGACATGGAGGAAGTGCGAAAAATTAATCAATTGAGTGTCGTCCTTGACCCATGACTAGCCGAGGAGTTGTTCTAGATGCAGAATTTTTTTTAGAAAATATTTCTTGGTGCCCCATTAGCATAGATGGATGTTACCCGATTAGATTATCATTTTTCCATTAGGTTTGTTCAAAAACCTAACCTTTGTTCGTCAGTGTTCATTCAAAAATCCAACGGAAGCTGTAAAAAAAATCTTTACACTTTCCCTACAATTTTTCGAATTCTTTTTCAATTGAAATTCTGGAAAACAAATGTATGCGAAAAACTTTTACTAAACTTTGTTGCTACATTCTAAAATTGGTAATTTGGACAGGGTAGAAAACCTAGTGTATTTATCAAACCTTCAAATTTGTATTCCGGATTTTTTTTAATTTGTATTATTTACGTACCAATTTATTTTCAACTTTCAACAGCGTTATGATTAAGAGGAAATGCAGAAATTGCCAAACTTCCATCTGAAATCCAGTTTACCGAAATTCCAAATGGGAAGAAACCATTATAAACCAAATCTTCCCCAGAAGATGTCCTCAGACCTGCTTTCACCGAAAATAGAGCTTCTCTCCAAAATGCTTCCTAAACGGGTAAAACGCCCAAAACTGGTTCACATTTGCTGGAATAGACTGGAGAATTATGCTTAATGTAGTTTTTTTTTTCTAAATTATAGAAGCACATTTTTATGTTCCTGGATAAATAACTTGTAAAGTGCCGTGTCTCTCCAAAGTGAGTTTGTTATGTCAAACCCAGCGTTTATCTCCGGCAGTTGACAGTTGGAACGGAGAAAGCAAAAAAGTTGATCTCCTTCCCAGTACTACTATTTAGACATGGGCCAGATTTCTAGGAAATTAAAAAAAAGGAGACAAAGAAGATTTTCATTCAGAGAAAAAGGAAATTATTCCCTACTTATCTTCATTTTTATATTCATTTCCCCTATCGCTCCTTTCCTCTTCAGCGCCTCCTTCCTCCCTAACTTTCCCTTCCTATACACAGAAAAAGAAAAAGTGAAAGTCCCTCTTGCAGCTTTTATCCTTTCTCTCATTTCCGGAATCCAGGAGTTTTGAATTTTGAATTTAGGAGCCAATTAAAAGAAACTCCTTTCCCTTTCATCTCCTTCCCAAAGGACTGGAAAGACAAACAAAAATGTCTCCAGCCTCCACAAACACTTGAGGACGAGAGTTACTAACAAGGATGCAAATAAAGAAAGGCCACCAACCAACAGACCCACCCAATCCCACCTAATTAATTCAAAATCTAGGCAACTGATACCGGACTATTGGAAAAGAGAGTTTGGAGAAAGGAGGGAAAGTTAGAGAAGATGAAGAGCTTTCTCTTCTCAAGTCCCTTTCTCTCTAGATGATGAAGAGAGATTTTAGATGGAGACTCCACTTTCTTTTGATGTAGGGAAATCTAATGAGTCACTCCAGATTCTCCTTAATCGCATTACAAACTTAAAAGCCAAACTATCTTTTTATCATTCAATTACGAGAGGCTTAATTGCTCAGCTAAATGAGACTTAATTGCAGTTAACCAAAAGATCCTCCTCCACTCCTTTCTCCCACCGAGAGAGAAAGGTAGAATCCATTTCAAGAGATAGGAATCAGCGAAAAAGGGAAAGTGGAGCTTTGGAGAAATTCGAGGAGGCTAGGAAATTATGATTTGAGACTTTTACCGAAGGGCCCTTAAGTTAGTGCTTTTCCTATTCCAGCGACTCCTTTCATCTTAAGGCAGATCGTGGGGACTTTTAGTGGTGGACTCCAAGGAGCTTCTGCTGTCAATGGACCACCTCTTTTGACTTTTTGAAGGAGTCTTTTGAGGAGAAAGTTCTGCTTTCTCCCATCTACTAATTATTCTCATCAAGCTCTAATTACTTCTTGCCATTTACTTCCCCTGATGCTTCCAAGGGAGTGAAAGTGGCAGGAAATGGACTGGAAAAATTCCTTCCGTCCACTCTACCGTCTACCCTCTTGGTAGCCTACAAAATACTTGCATGATTATTTAATTTATAAAAACGGACTTTAACTGCTAACCGACAACGCTGCGGCTTGTCAAATAGTGTCAGCTTTGAGAGGGAATCGGAAGCCATGATTTTGGAAGTTTAAACGGTGAGGAAATTGATCAGTTAAACGGTGCGGCCGCAGAGGAGCCCTCAATTTAAGTTAGAGTCACCCGAAATCGAAAGTTAAATTAGGCGTGTGTTAGAAAATTGCTATGAAGCCTGATACCTAATATTGAAATGTAGTAAATTGTCGGTGTTCTGAAATTACTTAAAATTAAAAACTATGACAGTATGATTACGCAAGTTCAATTTAGTAATACAAAAAAACGTAAATAGATCTAATAAATTAGCTTTGCTTTACTACCAATCTTCTAAACAAAAATAATTTATGGCTGGTCATACAACTAAATAGAAGCAGTTATCCGGGGAAAAATATTTCAAATGGCAGGTGAAACATAAATTATGAATAAGCCATAAGCTATAATAATTCATGCATGTAAAATTAAATAGTGAGGGATGGAAATTTTTGTTTAAGTATAAATTGATTAGCTGAATTGAGTCAAGTTGAGTTAATTGGGAAGTCCAGTCAAACATAAATAAAAATCCGCCTTCGCCAAATGCCTCATGAAAAAATCCTTCGGGAATCCGTCACATTACTTCACGCAAAGGCCTATTGTGACAAGCGCGCTGAAGCGTCCCACTTTCACAATTAGCCTCATCGACGGCGTTCAACTTATCCTTAAGCTGAACATCCTTGCACTTCAGACCACTAATATGAGCCAACAATGTACGCTCATTTGAAAACTGGCGCCAGCATCTCTCGCAGACTAAACCGTCAACTGTACCAGAACCTCCTACCACAGGCTTCTTTGAAGTAGTGGCTCCTTTGTCCGAAGTATCTTCATAACAGCCACTCATCGCGTGATGCATGAGGCGGGTTCGCAGCTGAAGTGGTCCAAAAGTCATGGGGCATTTGGAACACGTCAACTTGCCATTCTTCCAAGCAGCCTTAATGGATACTGGCGGTTCACCTTTGTCTACATTAAATATGAACTTCGTGGTTAGCTAATTAATTTTTACTTGTCTTGTGCTCATGTCTTACGTAAAATAGTCGTAAAGGACACGTCTTGTTTCTTTCCTACGAATCTTTTATTTTTCTGGAACCGCTAAGAATGTCAGTTATAAAGGTTATTTAGGAAATCAAAATTAATGAGCTAATTCGCCCTTGCTCTTTAACTGACCTTATTTTCTTCAAGGTCTTTGACAATCTGGGCTATTTGTTCCGATGCTGTTTCAACGTCCAGCGTCGAATTTCCTTTAATCGAGCATCTTGTGACGCTGTCTTGTTCTGGAAATGGTAGTGCGTAGTTTTTAAGTTGTTAGATTTAAATTGGCAGCATACCAAAATGCCAGTACTCACCCACGTCATCTTCCAACGAAATTCTGGTTCCAGTATCGTTCCTGATTTTGCTAATCCTCCAGCCATCCTTGCCAACGATATGCGGCGACCATTTCGATGCAAAAGTAATTTCGGACGTAAAACCTATCTGCTGACGATGGCGAAGACGGTCGTTCTCGTTCGATTCGGAGGAGGTCATGTCCACAAGCTCTAAATGACTATACTTGGCACCAGCGATTCCGTTTGTCCTTGAACAAGAAGTAGCGATTAACGTGAGCGACAGTCAGTAATCGAAAAGGTCAAGTTAAGGTCAAGTTAAGGTCAGGGTTACCTCAACGAGTCGATATCAGCAGCACACTGTATCCAGGGACGAGATCCAGGAAAAAAAACGTTTCAACTGACAAAACAAAACACAACACAGACAACAGAGACAGAAGCAAGTGAAATGAGTCAAAAAACGTTATCTTGCCGCCTTCACACCTTTTCGCAGAATCCTATCACCAAAAGAGTATCATAACAAAATCGTTATGAAAAAAATACAGGCTTTCAATTTACCTTAATTATCGAAAACTAACAAATTCTGTTAGCCTAGGATAAGATGATAATTGATAATGACAAGTAATTAAAATAGAAGGTTTTGGAGCAGTTTTAGCGTCTCACTCACCAAACGGAACATTATGCTCATACTCTTTTTTACTCCAATTTTATGACGTTGATTAATAACAACGTTATGTTATGGACGCTGTGTTCGTATTCGTTGAAAAAAAAATCATTTAAAAAAACGTAAATTTTAAATCCTAAAATGAAGCAAATCTTAAATCGCTGATTAGTGCTTTTTGGGAAAGCTGATGAGATGTGAGGGAAATGAGATGAGTGTTTCACTTTCCCCGTGAGCTTTCACCTCCGTTTCATATTTGTGTAATTGTGTGGTAAATTGTTGTGTTATTTGAGTTTGTAAATTCGTGAAGTGCTATAATTTTAATTAATGAAAGTTGACAGTTAATTGGCGTATTGCCGAGTTTGTTGATACAGCACTGCTTCTCTACTGCACTTCTGTGGCTTGAGCCTTGTCAAGAGACAAAAGGGATGGTTTTGTTTAATTAAAAAGAAAACGTGGTAATCCACCTGAGAGAAAGGAGAAAGTTTTCCAATTTTTCCCCTGGGAAGTGTTCTAGAGCATAAATCAGAAGGGAAATCTTTGTGAAGTGGCTGGAGGAGGACTTCTTTGCACAGAAGGACTCCAGGAAGATGTTTTGAGCCTGGAAGTTGGTGGTGGGATATGAAAAATGAATTAATTGCTAAGTTTTTGTCGAGAGTGAGAGAGGACTTAAAAGTCTTAAGGCCCTCACAGAACGTGCTTCTAGGGAATGGATACGGAATTAAACCCTCTCCCAGTACTCGCCTCCCATTGGTCCCCGCCAATTTCACAAAGATCCTTGGGGTTGCTCGGGGTGATTAAAAAGGACGACCAAATCCCACTTCCAAAGCCCCCATATTTCTTAGCCCACATTCAAATTCCGCCGCCTTTTCTAATGAACTTCACTTAATCAAAGAGAAAGTAAAGGAGGAGGAGGGAGGAATACAAAAGATTTTTCTCCAGACCTTTCTCCAGCTTTCTCCAGCGGAAGGTCATTGGACTTGTGGGGATCTGGAGGAAACTGGTTTTGAAATGTAAGTGCAGAGCCCTTCTGTAAGTGCTCTCCTTTTCAAAATGGAGAGGGGACTTAATTCTTTTCGTAAGACTTTTAAACCAGTGAAAGCTCCACCAATAAAGGGAGACGTTACATAAATTCTCATATCCTTCAGCTTTTGTTCTTTACTCTTCTACCCTAATTCCTTAACGTTTAGATTTGAAAATGGAAGGGCCTCGGGATGACGTCAAGGGGCTTTGTCAGGGGCCTTGCTTCATTGGCCAATAGCGAAGGAGCGCTATTTGAAATCCACGGGTCGAGTGACATGACATGGGATTTCCGCCGCGCTTTCCCCTTTTTCGTCAGTCAGACTTCGTCCTGGAAGAGGATTTTCTGAGAAAACCTCATAATATATTCAGAATATGAAAAATGACTCCAGAAAAATCCTGGAAAGTGAAAGTCAACAAGGGAGATTGAGGATTTTCAATTTCGGTAATTCTGCTCTGCAACGCAACTTATTTCGTTTCCTTTCAGCCAGAATTCTTTCTTTGTTAAGACTTGTCTCGTCTCTTGAACAGTGATCCTACAGTAGCGCCTGAATTCACTATATAAAGTCAAGCATAAATAATAACAAATCAGAGACTCGAATCTTTAATTGCTCATTGTTAAGTCCTTGTCCAGTTGCCAAGTTTCGTTTGTATGACATTTTTTGGATGACTCGCGTAGCTAAGATGATATAACGCTTAAGTAATTAAGGCTGAGACGTTATAGCCTTAAAGGGTTAACGCAGTTGTCTCCATTCATGAAGCTAGCAGGTGGAAATGAGGCCATTCTAAAAAAACAAGCTTTGGCACACGTTTGAAGCGGTTTGCTAACTAATTGGAGAGCTTTTTAATAGTCGATGAGCCTTCGGCCAGAGAACAGTAGCTGGAGAATAAGAGCTGACAATTGTTTTAAATTTTGAATCAAAGTTGTTTTAAAGTTTAAATTGAACTTGAGTTACTGTCTACTGGGGAATGCACTGTGGCCAGGGGGCAGTTAGGGGTAGATTAGGACTTTCTGTCCTTGGAAGGGGATGAAAGGGCGTTGGTAAAGGGTTGAAAAGGGGGAGCTTTCTCTGCTAACTTTCTCCAGGACAGACCATGCGTTGAGATAAGCAGCCTCCTTCCAAATCCAAAAGAAGCTGCTTTACTTTCCTTCTTATCCGCCACTTCCTTGCCAGAAGACCTTCTGAGGACCCGCTTTCACTCCTCAGTTCCACTTCGCTCAGCCACAAAACCACATCTCGCTGGAAAGACGCTGGAAAAGTCTGGAAAAATAGAAGAGAAAGGTAAGGATAACTTTCACCCTCAACAGTAAACCCAGTTTACTTCACTCAACTCATGCTCAAAGCTCAACCCCTCTTTTCTAAAACTTTTTAAAAAAAAAATGAAAAAAATTTCAATTTTCTTTAATTTATAAAAAAAAAAACTTTAAACTCGAGGCATGCATTTTTTTCCCAGTGTTTAGCCATTGTCATTGCATTTTAGTTCCCAAATCCTCATTCTCCCCTAGTAGCGATGGATTTAGGGCATGAATTTCTCCAGTGTAATCCGGATTAAACCGGGATCAATTGAGGACGGTTTCGAAGTACCTATGAGTAATGAACCACTTTTAAAAAAATGCACTGTTCTAATTTTTTTAGAAGCATTTGCGCCAACTCGGTTGTCTACCTACCGCCGTCGCTGAATCAAAAGACGAAGGTGATGGACTTCCAGAGTGCAATGGAGACCTTCGCTGAGGCTTGGGTGGCTGCCAATGCTGGAAAAATTAACTTCCATCAAGCGCTGCCATTTCCAGCTGGAATTCCTTCACCAGCGATTAATAGCCGTGGAGAGTTTGAATGTGATTCAAACAATCAGCTTCAGCTGGTAAGATTTTTTTTTTATTGTTAGCGCATCTTGCGTATTTCCCCCAAAACATTATCCATAATCTGGTTTCTAAATCAGTAGTTTAGAATCTATAAAGAACCAATTGCGGAGCCTAAACAAGGTTTAAAGAGGGCCGAAATGTAGGAGCTAATGGGTAAATTGGAAAATTAGCGTCGCTGATTAAAGCGCTCTTTATTATCCAAAGCACTTATCCATGGTTATTAACAAAGCGATTAGAAGAAACATGGTTCTGCATTAGATAAAATTGCTGAAAAAATTCATTTTACCCACTTATTAATAGAACGCTTTTGCATCACAGTTGAATTCCATTCCATGGGTACGCTACACAAAAAATACAATGTAGTGAATTGAAGATACAAATTCCACTTAAACTATTAAATGTTGACTAAATAAGAATTGGACCACTTAGATTCCAATAGAGAAAAGCAAAGCGATTAAGGAGAGCAAAGTTCTCAATTTATAGTCTTGGCAATCTTCCAGAAAATTTAATGTCAATAGACGCCTCCGAATTTTAGTTTATTCT
This sequence comes from Bilobella aurantiaca, assembly GCA_021029175.1. NCBI lineage: Eukaryota > Metazoa > Arthropoda > Collembola > Poduromorpha > Neanuridae > Bilobella > Bilobella aurantiaca. The sequence continues at coordinate 23,018 of VYYI01000149.1, read as the reverse complement.
AACTTAATAGTTGTCATTTTCATAGTTAAGTACTTCGTTGTGCGTGCGCAACAATTGCACAATTATTTCGTTGCATAACTTAATCCTCGCTAATATTCAATCGATGGCCAAATAAGGCAATTTAAGAAAAAATAGCACTAGTTTGCTTATTAAAAAGTTAATATGTTACTTGAGACTAGCCAAACCAGCAGGTCTCAGGACAGGAGGACTCGGAAATTAAAATCCTCTTGTCCTGGACGGGCTTCTTTGGCTATTTTGACACTCGGAAATAAATTTATGAGTAATTCCACTTCCGAGCACTTACCCGTATTGTACCTAGTTCTGGAGCATTTTTTTTCTATTAAAAATCACTCACCTGGAAAATCCAGTGTGCTGGATTATCACATCTTTGACTCTCTAATTTATGCAGAGGGCTTCAATTACGCCTCATCCAACGAAACCGACAAAGGGACAATCGACATAATCTCCCACTCGCCGCAGATTAGGCCGCGCAAATAACAAATAATAAGGCCATTCTCCAATTCCGATCGCCTTCTCACCTGCCGCCGCTAAATTCAAAGTGACCATTAGCAAAAAAAGGCTTTTAGCCAAAAAAAAAAATTATAAATAGCTCCAAAGATTAGTTGGGTCTATTTGCAGGAGGATGTTTTCCTAGAATTTTTTTTTGATTATGAATAATTAGGAGTTAGCCTTTGGGCTTAACTATCATCGTCCTTAACTCCCCTGGATTTCCATTGTGAGTGAAAGTGAGTGTCTCGAAGGGATTAGATGGCATAGCATTCCCTCCAAAAGCCCCTCATTTTGGTCCATATAGAAGGGAGGCTGAAGGGAAAGATAAGGAGATTTATGCCTCTAATCCCTAATCCAGCGTAGAAGAGGATTTCAAATAATCCCTCCATTCACTTCATCCTGTCCACTTCCTGCGCAGGCGCAGCTTCATTTCAAACAGGGATTAGATAGGGAGAGCGACGAAGGATTATCCGAAAAAGAGAAACTTTTTGGAGGGAAGCCTCTAAATGTCGCCATTCTTGTCGTAGGTGCGGAGGCACAAGGAAGGGACGAAGAGCTCTCCGCCGGCCGCACAGGCCTCTCCAGGCATGGACCTCTCGACCATTCGCAGGAGCTCATCGATGACAGTGAATGAGCCCATTACAGGTGAGATCTTTAAAATTCAGTTAACCTAAGCGCTGGAGAATGTTGCTGGAGTAGCGGATGTTGATTGTGTTGTTGATGGGGGATAATGGGTGAGATTTGAGAGAAGTTAATTAATTGTGAGGGCCCTTGAGAGAGGTTCCTGAGTGACGGTCTTTGAAGAGGCTTTTGTAAATTACGACCCAAGTTCAGTTGGAAAGTCCTTTCTGGATGAGTGGGAAATCCTTTTTCTAAAGTTTAATCCTTTTAATTAAGAAGAGGACATAATAAGAAGGAAGAAGAATTAATTCATGTCAGACGGAGAAACTCTTTCTTCTAATCCCACCCTCCCCTGGGAACTTAACTCCCTTCACTCCAGCTTCTCCCGCACTCCAAACACAAAATCCATGATTTGGGATTTTTTTTTAAAAAAATATTCAAGCGCTTGATCCAGTAAATATTTGGTCCGAATGAGGCTGGATGAGATTCAGTTGAAGACAGTTATCCAAGCATCCAATATCCTTTTTATTACTGAAAAAAGTTAACTTTTTTAAAAGGAAGAAGATGAAATTTTTTGTCTTTTTTGAAGAAGTGATTCGCGGTGAGTTGAATAGAATCCCACATGAATCTCAAATCCCAATATTCCACTGCATAACTTTGTAAAATCATTGCATCAGAGTTGTTCAATTTTGGGATTTTTTTTGCAACTTTGATTTTATGGTGATTTTTTTTTTGCAACTTTGATTTTATGGTGATTTTTTTCTTATTGATTTTTATACAAATTGATCGAAAATGTTGTAAACATTCGAATATAATAATCCAGGATCAAAATTGCTGTGGTTTAAAGTCACTTAATCGAGACAATTTTTCATGAGCTGAGTACCCTAATTAAGTGTTCAGGAACCAGTCCTCTAAAATTTTAAATTTCGAGAAACTGGTAGTGGGGTTTTAGCAGCATTTATGTGGTGCATTTGAGTCGATTTGCTGTTTCAGAAGAGCACAGATCGATTTACCTTGATATCGCTTAAGTATTGACAATTTTTTAACAAGCTGGACCAAAAAGTGTTTTGTAAGCTTGATTTAATTCTTCACCACTTTGTGGAAGTGCGGTAAAAAATGATGCTGTGAAAGTACCCCAAAGCGGGATGTAATGAGTCCAAATGAGGGGCTGATTGGATTAATTCGGATATTCATTGATGGAGAAAGGTTTTGAGGGGAGAGGGGGCCTTTGGCCGTACTTCATTTGTAAAATGGGCTGTATGAGGCCCTGCCGTGTTGTCATTGTCTGGAGATTCTGGAGCGTCCTGGAGAGGTAGATGATCTTTGAGAGTGCCTCTCTCGCTGGAATTGGATCTCCAACTTGATTTCCTTCGATCCCATTAGTCCAAATGGAGGAGACGGAGAAAGGTGTCGTCTAATCCCGTTTCCAAGGCAGAGGGACCCTTAATCCTCTTTCTTCACACCACGCATTTCCACTCACCCACCCACTTCCAAGGGCTCCTTCGAAGAGGCTGACGGAGACTTGGACAGCCTCTCCTCTTCCCTGGGATTCTGCCTAATCCCTTAACTCCAAATCCAAGAAAATCCCTTTTATTGGAGATTGAGAGAAGAAAATCCAAGAGATTTCCGCTTCCACTCCTTTCTCCAGAAGAGTGGAGGAGAAAGCAGGAGAAATGCTAAATTCCCTTGGAGAAAAACAGAAGTGAAATCAGTTGGGAGGCTGGGAGTCTCTCAGCAGACGGATCTTAAGAATACTTTAATTTAGGATTAATTCGCTACATGCTAATCATGGGAAAGTTCCATTTGGAAAATCACAGCAAAGCAGCCTTCTCTCCACAAATAAGTTTGGCTGGAGGAATAGCATTAAAGTGACTCAAATGGTGATTCAAATCATTTTCACCCAATATTTATACCCTGGTAAAGTTAAGGCTGAAAACAGTTAAATGCACCCTTCAATAAACTATTGTCCAAATTAGAAGTGAGATTTGCTTACATTTGACGTTTTATAAACCTAATCTAAAAACAAATTAAACCTAATCAACCTAAACTTGTAAACCTAATCTAAAAAATATATCAAAATGGTACCAAAATTATGTAACAGATACAAATTCTACTTGGAAAAAGTGTTAGGTCCTTTTCAAGGTGTCCAAACAAGTTATCACAAAAATTGGCGTACGCTGAACTTAAAGGAACTTGACTCGCGGAAATCGGAGATTTTCTGTTGAAGACATACAGACCATATTCATTGATCCTGAATTCAGCCTAAAACCTAATCATTTATGCTGCATGCAGAATTAAGTTCAATTAATTTTAAATACAAGTAGAAGGAAGGGTAGAGAAGAGGAGGCAACTCTGGCTTATGTCAGACTGATCTTGAGCAGTGTAGCAGGTTTATTGTAAGATTGAAGCAGCTAAAACTGAGAATATTGGGACTGGACTGGATGAGATTGGCAATACTTTTGGAATGCTGCGTACTTGGCTGTGTGAACCGTGGGATGCTGGGTACTGGGTAGGCCTGTGCTGGTCGTGAATTATTGGTTGTGGATTTGCGGAGGGTCTTGGGAGGGCTTTGGCTGGGACTGTGCTTGGAGATGCTGCGAAGGGGTCCTAATCCCCCTCTTTCTGTGAGGGGGATTTGGATTTGGATTCATCAATCAGAGAGATAATCTTCTTAGCTCCTTCTTTCAGCCTATTTCAAATGAAGGGGAATGAAGGCGGAAGAAGAAGGGAGCGTGAGGACACGGGAGAGAAAGTGAGGGGATTCACAACACAACTTTCTCCGCTTTCTCCTACTACCGCGAAGTCAGTCTACGCTATGGCTCAATTACTCAAAGCCATATTTTAACGGTCTAAAAATAAATTTCTTTATTAAAAAAAAACGGTTTTCTTACTTAATTTTTTTATTAACATTATTTGAGAATTGGTCCTGCATTCTGGAGATATTATAAAGTTAAGTTTCATGTTTCCATTTAAAGCTGAAGAACGAGATTCTGGCTGCTTAAAAACAGGTTTGAGAACCTGAATTGGTGCTGATTTGCCTTAATTTCCTTAATTCAAAATGTACCAAGAAGTACTAAAAATTGCTACAAAAATTAAATAAATAAATAACCATAAATTGGCATGAAATGGCTGAAATGGAAAAAAAATCAAATGGAAAAGTAAGACAACAGGAGCAGTGAAAAGAGTGAGATTTCTTTTAAATATTGTATTACTTGTTGCGATATTGAATTATAATTTCAGTTTGAAACATATGGAGCAGATTTAGAAATTTTGAGATTATAAAAAATTGCTTGCCTTGATCAATATCTTTTTTCATACCTTGCATTCTTTTACATTTTGAACCCTGATTTCGATGTATTGGTAAGTGTCTTGAGTAGATGAGTCGTCATCTGCGCTTTTGCTTTCTACAAATTTGTCGGATTTGCGAAGAGGGTCCTGGAGCGGAGACTGTTTTTGTGGAAGGGAAAGGGGCTTAGCCTTTTAGCCGAAATTCTCCTCCAAAGACTTTCTCTCATCCTTCAGCTCTAATCCGTCTCTCTCTAATCTACTACCCACTACTATCCAGCACACTTCCAGCGAATTCCAGCTACGTGTCACAATTCCAGCCTTTCTTCAAATAGAGCAGGCAAATGTATTCCCAACTCAATCCCACATCTCCACCAGACGCCTCCTTAAGCTCTAATTCCACTTAAATCCACTTTCATCATCCTTTAGCGCTCTAATGGGCATGATAGCTCACACAATCTTACCTTTCCAATATTTCTGTTCCATCTCCAATTTATGCTCAGCTCGGACCGAGACGTGTGAAAGGTAGGAGTTAAGCGGAAGACGTACAAAGAAGGGAAGCTTAATTGCAAATTCTAAGCGACAAGGATTTGGAGAGTGAAATAGAAAGCCTTAGGAAGTCTTAAGGCCGGATGAGAATGGCGTTGAAGTTTGCGTTTTTTCGTTTGGTTTATTCCCAAGGATAGACTAAATCCTGTCTCCTGAGTGTTTGGGTCCTTGGAAGCTACAGGGCTTCCAATAAGGCTTCCCTCCCCTTCCAAGGCCTCTACTTCGAGACAGAGGAGAAACTGGATTAAAGAGGCTTCGTAGCCTTAAGAAAAGGCGGATTAGAAACTTTTTAGAAGGATTCCTTCTTACACGCCGGATTTCTTTTGTATAATTCCTCCTTTCCTTGCCCTTTAAATCTCTTCCAGGACTTCCAGAGCTGGAGCTTAGGCGAGATGCATGGAGGAACTGCCTCGCTTTTTAGAGGGGTCACTGGGGACGCCGCGTGTCACTTTATTTCAGGCTCACCAAGATCCGTCACAACCAATTCACAACACAAAGTCACAACTTCCAACACTGGAGTGGAGCAGAGGTCATTTCAGAATCCACCTTTAGGTCTCCAGATAGTTCATAATTGTAGGGCCTTCTGGAAATACGTTTTTTACTTTTGTAATTGCAATTGGATTTCGAGCTCTCCGTTGTTGTCGAGCCTTTGATAACTTCAAGCCACAGAGATCGATATCCTATTTTAGAAGTGATCCAAAATTATCATTCTCCAGCGATGAGTCTAGCGATTTTTGTTCAATGTAGATTTCGGGGAAGAATGAATAAAAACTATTTACAGTATAAGTACTCGCTTACTTTTTAATTTTTAAAGTTATGAGCAAAATCCAGTCGATAAAGCAATAAACGAGTTTGGCAGGAAATAAGATTTAAGTGTATAACCTTTTACCTTGCACTCTCAGAAAAATTATTGATTGAAACGTTTTAGGATTTGAAAGCATCTGCGCGTTTCAAACAATTTAAAATTAAAGTTTATAAAAGGAAATAAGAGATAGGTAGAGAATTAAATTTAAATTTATTTTAAATGACTTTTATTTTGATTTCCCCTTTCGCATTGATCTGTACGATTTCTCCAAAATTGTTGAAGGAACGCCATTTGTAGTCTCATCTTCCAACTGTCAAGTTACATGGACTCAGATCGTACCTCTAGATGTTAGTTAAAATAATAAAAATGAGTTAATTAAATTTAACACATTTTCTTTAAAAGTCTTCAAGTTCTTGAATCCTCCTCAATATCCACTTGGGTAGTGATCCTCGCTCTATTTACTTCAACGTGGTCCAGAAAATTAAAAAAAACTGCAGCACTTCTTCGGTTTATGTCTCGAAGACTTTGTGGTAAAGATTTAGTTGTGTTGGATCGTTTCCTGTATCAGATGTATGCGATAGCTGAGCCTTGAGGTGTTCAGTTGACAGGAGAAAGTTGAGTAGGAGATAATGAGGAGATAGTGAAGATGAAGTCCATTTCCCCTTCTTTCAACCAATCCAAAAACACTTTAAAGTTCTGGGCGGCTGATGGACGGCTCCTTGGGCCTTCAGATTCTTCAAATAGATTCTAGCAGGATTTCTAAGGAACCGGAAATGGCCTCAGAATCAACAGTTGCCGACTCAAAAGTCCCTTCAAAGGCCCTATCTCCCCCTCAAACTTCCAACAGCCTCCTAATGAAGTCCCTATCTTAATCGCGTCTTTTTCAATTGTTCCCTTCCAGGGGGCAAGGCCGCCATTCCAGTTCACTGCCTCCTCAAAACAAGAGACTCTTCAACATCCATTCCAGACTTTCCAGGTACCCACCACCAAAGTCATGGAGGGTCAAATGATGGTCATCTTCAGGCAGACATTGACGACTATCTCATCATTCCAGCAACCACGCCCTTCAACGACCTCCTTCCAACGGCACTCTCCCTTCTGGGACATCCGAAAGAGACGATGCCGAATTCGGAAGGTAAATACTATTTCTACCGTGTGGTCACTAAATTTTACTCTTTTGTAAAAGTGTAACGATTTCCCACATCCACATAGGAGGAAAGTGGGAGGAGTCAAATTGAAAAACCTTAAATTGAGCAAATGACCATAAAGTAAAAAACAAGCATTACAGATTGCGTAAAATTGATTTACAGATAGTTGCAATTATTTTTCAATGACTCCATATCTAAATTGACAAACTTAATTCCAGGTTGGATTTCCCTAAGAAATTGGAAACCACTTCGACTAGATCAAGTCTCAGATTCTCCTCAGAAAACTGTCGGCGACATTCTCCATGATCTTACGAATCACGCTACGCTAACGATTCTCATTACTAGGTAAGTACAAAATGATATCAATAAAAGCTTTTTTTTTAATTAAAAATAGCAATGGTAAAGCTAAAAGAGTGACTTTTTCCAAACGCGTTAAACGCATTGTAAGTTGAAAAAAAGCACAATTGAAAATGATATTAGACAGGAACATGACTGATCAAGACAATTATTAGTAATTCAAATTATTATTCCATTTATGAATTTCACAGAACAAAATGCCCAGCCGCTCCGGAAGATCTCAAAGAGCGGCTTCTGCGCCTGCTCCTTGCCCAGTCCTCACTTCCTGCTCTTGGACAGGTAAGAACTTCTTTTTAGAACGTATTCTAAAAAAAAAACTAAATTTCCGGTAAACTTTGTCACCCCACTGAATTCAGTTGTGGAGATAAGTTAAGTATTGGAAGAGCGCTCCGATAAGTATGGAATACCTCAAAAGAATTCCAACCGATTTCTCCCGTGATTTTAATCCTCCCTGAGAAGATGAGGCTCAGGTGAGTCTGGTCTTGGGAACAGCCAATCAAAAACTTCCCTCTCTCAACTACAACCAATCAGAGAGCTCGAAGAGCTGGAATCACCATTCCAGACTCTCCAGCCTCAATCGCTGAAAGGAAATGAAGAAGGATGACGAAGATGAGATTCCTTTTTAATTCTTAATCTCTTCAAAAGACTCCCCTCCTCCCTCCTCATTATCATCCATAACACTCGCACTTTTAATTCCTTCTTCCAAGACGACTCTCAATGGAAGCATCTCCCAGATTTAATTCAGCGCTTGATTCATTTCCAGGTGACAACAACTACTCAATTCACATTTTACTCCCTTCCAGGTCCCATCCAAGGAGGGGAGCGCTGGAGCGGAAGAGCTCAGGAGGCGCTTCGACATCTGGTACTCCGCTCAGCACACCCACACGCTCACCTCCCTCCTCACCTCCCTCTCAGAACAACCCCTGGGTCAAGGGTCAACCACCTCAACCATCATCCCCCATCCCAACATACCCACCACCATCACCCACCCCATCGACCAGAAGGGGGTGGGGGACACAGACAACCATCCAGTCTACCAAGGAATCTCACCCCATCAAAAGACACGCATGCGCACTTCATTCGACCCTGAAATGGAACTTCCCCGACTCCAGGACTGGTTTGCAGAAAATCCACATCCATCAAGGCATCAGGTAAACGAACCAAAATTCAGATACGATTTGTAAAAAAATAAAATAAAATCTAAACCACGTAATACGTTTCTATTTCATGCAAATGACCGTCATATCATTGAATCTCCCTAACTCGATTCATAATTAAAATTTAATACTTGATTTTAATTTTATTATTTGAGTTAAAACAGTTGAAGTTTTCGCTTTTAGCGATACCCTTGATTTTCTGTAATATTAAAGCAACACTTCAAATGTTTAGCGTTATTAATCTTGCAGTTAATAAATTGAGTCAAAATAAAATTATTTTATTTGTGGTTAGAAAATTAGGGAATTGTAGTGTCATCCCGGCATAAGAGATAATGTATGATTCTATTTCTTTCAAATTGGCATTGATTGGTGTACGTTTTTTTTTTGTAGATTCAGCAGTACGTCCGAGAACTGAATTCCCTTGAGTGTCGTAAGGATCGAAAGCCACTGGACATCAACAACGTCATCTACTGGTTCAAGAACGCTCGAGCGGCCCAAAAGCGGAACGAATTGAGATACAATGGCCTCTCGCCACATCCCCAGTTTCCACTTCCCCTTCTGCCTCGACAATCAAACAGCCACGGTGACCCCAACAACAACAACTCACAACGTCTCAATCACAACGGTCAATCAGAATCAATGGATGAAAATGCTTCTCCAAATACAAATACTGGAAGTAGCAATTCTGGAAAGGAACAGCTACAGGCAAACCAACTTGTCAAAATCAAACAGGAAGAGGACGATTCTACTTCCGTCGACGTCGAAGTTCATGAAGGTGCGTTTGTCTAAATTAAAAAGGATGATTTGCTTAAATTCAATTTTTCAAAATAAATAATTGTGAGAAAAACGGAAAGAGAAAGTTGCCTTTGAAATCAAATTAAAATCAAAGATATTGATTTTTTATTGCTAAATCCACTAATTTCACCAATTCGACATAAGCGTTGCTTTAAAGGTATGCGCTCTAGTCACGCAACAGAACATGTAGGACACAATTCCATTAACCTGTTTCTTTTTAATTGCAGGTGAAAATGAACCAAGGAATCTGAGCCTTGTTGAAGTTCAGAAAACGGCTTTGCAGGACGAGCGGGATAATTCGATGGGGGATGAATCGAGCTGCTCAGTCTCTCCGCGAAGTTCACCCCCACTTTCACCGAGGCCCAATTTTGAATTTTCCCACTCTCATCACCACCACCAAATTTTAACTCGATTTCCACCAATCATTGACCACCACTCTTTCATGGCCTACAGTCATCATCTCAATGCCTTTCCCTTTGGCCCTCAGGCACTCGACCCACCCTCTGCCCACAAACGACTCTCTTTTGACTTTCACTCTTCTGGATACTCTCATCGACAGGACCTCTTCCCTTCACTCCCCTCCAACAGCCAATCAGAAGAGCTCATTTCTTCCCTTTTAGCTAAACGGCAGGAAGAGGTCACAGGGTCAGCCCTTGATGAGCGACGAAAGCGCAACAGAACGTTCATTGACCCCGTCAGCGAAGTCCCTCGCCTCGAAGCCTGGTTCTCACTCAATACCCACCCCTCTCACGCCCTCATTCTCAAGTACACAGAAGAACTCAATCGTATGCCCTACAGACAAAAATTTCCAAAATTAGAGCCAAAGAACGTTCAATTTTGGTTCAAGAATCGTCGCGCCAAGTCAAAACGCCTCAAAATGGCCATCTAAAGTTAGCATAAAAGCACTTTCAAAGTCACTAGGCTCAATTATTTGAAAAAATATTCCTTCTGTGCTAATTTGTTAAGGTTTTAGAACAGGGATAGACAATTTGCATGTTGCGTCTAGTTTTAAGCAATGTAGACAGAGTCTAAAAAACTGGACAACATGGATAACTCAACTTTAAACAAAAAATGCTGGGGTTTCAGAAGCTAAAAACAAACTTCGGTGAATATTGCTTTCACTAAACTTATTTCAAAAATTCCATTTACCTTAGAAAAAAATTGTTTTGAATTGCTCGTGCTAAAATTTAAAAGAGCATTAGCAAAGAAATTTGTTTAGCAGTTCTTTTGAGGAGTAACAAGATGGATTCAAGTCTTGGATTCTTTTGGTACTTAATTTGGAAAGTAGATAGTAACAAAATCTTGTTTTGAGCCTAGAAATTGGCAACTAAGGAAAGTAGTATTGAGGTGGGGGTAAGGTAGTACTTTTGAGCTTTATTACGTGAGCTTTACTTCTTTTGACAGAGATCATTTTAGAGCAGCAAGGGAAAGGTTAGAGCTTTCTCGATTTGTAGAATCCGACCTGCGTCAGATCCTTGTAAATTGAGTCGTTTGTTGAAATAAAATGGTAAAGAGAGACGCTCTTCTGAATTTTCGTGTCTTTTTTTTTGGTTTCTGTTCCTATGGAAAGTCGTAATTTGGTTTTGGGATCCTCTTTACTTCAGATTTTGGCCTGAACCCCTTGAAGGAAGGCTAATAGGTTGCAGATTAGAGAAGAATGAAGAGACAAATAGGAGGAGAAAAGAGTTCAAATGGAGATCCTAAGCGGATTCCAAATTTCCTTCTTTCATTTCCTTAACTCTTTTTTTCAAATTTTAAAACTTATTAAAATTATTAGTTTCCTCTTCTGGAAGCCTAATCTCTGCCTCGAGCACTTCCGAGGACCCTCCAATTCAAAAGAATCTTCAATTAAGTGCCCACTTATAAAAGTGAAGAGAGGAGAAAGTACTAAGCGTCTCACTTACTTTTTTTTTATCCCAAGTCATGCACTCGGGAGAAAGTTAATAAAAGGATAAAGGAAGGTGGACGGAGGTTTTTGGTGGGTCTTCTTAAAATTGGCCTTGTTTGAAGGGCCATGAGTCGATAAGGAAGATTTAGTAGCTGAGCATAGCAATTCAATTAGGATTTCTGTCCATTAGAGGAAGGGAGGCAGGAGACTTTTTTTAAAAAATGAAAAAAGTAAGAGTAAAACCCACATTATCTCCTTTTTGGGCTCATTTTCGGTAGCATTCTAGTAATAATTTTGGGTATGATTTGACTTTATCTTACCAAATGCCACTCGCCTCGACTTAAGACGCGGAACAAACCCGAGAAATGAAAATGCCAAGATGCCACCTTAGGCCTCATCCCACACTTTCTCCGCCTATTTCGCTTAAACATCTTCATCTAAAAAAAAGAGAAAGTTAAGGAGGTGGGGAAATCAAATCCAGTCAGTGTCGTAGGAAAAATAAACGTTATAATCATTTTGCTAAGCTTTACAAAAGCATTCTCAATTTCAATCACAATGCATATCTCAACCCCAGATCATTCCACATCACCAACATTAAAATTTACTAATTTAGATGATTCAAAATCGTTGAAAATTGAGAACGTCCCAATAAGATTACTTTCTAAACTTTCTCCGTGCACAAAACTCCTTTCACCTTTGTATCAGTTTTACTAATTATTGCTTGCCAGTAACTTTCGATTTAAAAAAGTCCTGCTGAAGATCATTGAAATTTATTTTCCGTTTCAGTATTGTTTTGTGACTCTCTACGACAGTTGGTTATGAGGAGAAAGTGGGAAAGTGGTATCTTAATAAGATTCATAAGTGAGGCTCATATTTTATCGAGATAAGTCTCCCTGTTGGAGAAAAAAAGAAAGTTCCATCCTCATCTCATAACTCTCACTCTCTGCCTCTCCTTCATCTTCATATTCGGCCGCTATTTCTTCCGGGGGATTAGAACTTAATGTAGGAACAACTCCTCAGAATGAGGAACTCAGACGGAAAAATTATTCCTCAACATCCTTTTAATTATCCCTGAATCCAAGGGACGCATTAGGGAACTCATAAAAATATGGAAAATGAGAAGTGAAAGTAGAGAAAGTCAGAGAATGGAAGTCAGTGAGCCAAGAGGGCGGAAATGGAAACGCTCTCACCCTCTCACCTTTTCCCTTCCCTTCACAGCTAACTTCTGAAATTCCGCAAAACTGATATGCAAATTTTGAAAACAGGAATTGATAACTGCTCACCAGCTACCACTTCTGATGAACAATTGAGCCATAAGTTCTCGTTACTAAAGTGTATCAAACAAAATTTTGTGCAATATTCAAAATTTAGACATATTGAGGATTTGTAATCTAGACGTGTTGGATAATTATTTTTTAAGAACTCAAAACTGTCCAATGAGACCAATAATGACACATTTTGATGAGACCAAAATTTTTATAGAGTTCAAATCAACCAATTGTTTGCAGCTTTTCTAGAGAATATCTTCATCCTTTTGAAAATAATGTCTTGAGTGATGGCTTTCGATAAAAGTCCGAAATAAGGTCGAAGTTCTGCCAAACGCCCAATATTTCTGTATTTGACGTAATTCGGTATTAAATGGAACGAGAGACAAGAGGGTCCAAGTTGAAAGATGCTTTCCAATCCAATGAGCAGGGACAAGGACCTTAATTACACTAATGAACTACAAGGATCCCTGCAACCTCCAATAGAACGTTTAGGAATCCTAGATTTATCATGCTTCCTCAGATCTAAAACTACTCATCTCTGGCAGCTCATCATCTTCCTTTGATGTATCCCACTTCATCAATCAAAGCATCCATTAAATTAATTTTGACCTGAACACACATCCCAAGACTTTATGGAGTGATTGAACGTACGAGGTGCAAATAAAGTACTCCAAATAGATTTAAGTTTTGGTGCAAGTAAATTTTTCGTGAAGAAAGTGAGTAGCATTTACGAAAATTATATTTTTATATTAATTTATATTTTTAATTTATCATGTAAGCCGCTTCCATCTCTGTTTACGGGAGCAGTACAGCATGATGTGAAGTTTTTCTACATTTTCCTTCTACAGTGTCTTCAAATAAAAACTGCACACCCAAATTTGTTGTCAAGTCAGAATTTGAAAAATTCTCAAACTACGAAGGCATCAACTATACAAAAAAAAATTTAACTGCAAAATTATTTTGAACCAAATGCAAATTTGAAACTTAAAACACAAAATGGAATCTAGGCTAAATTTTCCCGCCATGGTTTCAAAATAAATAACTTGTTTGGGTTTCGGGTGTGCAGTTTTTATTTGAAGCCACTGTATATTTTTACGTGCTTATTAAAAGCAGAGTTGTCCTGATTTCATGACAAGGGTAGAGTAGAATACAGTAGCATACTGCACGGTTAAACACAAAATTCACGTCACTTATGATGCACTTGTTTTAGATATGGGCAATATTTTTTTTATATATAGAAGAGGGGAGACAAGTTTTACTCAGCAGTGCAACTTGGCCATTTAAAAATTAGTTAATGTGACTAGCCAAACAAGCCAATCCTTGAAAGTGAAGTCCCAAAAATTAAATTCTCATGTCCTGAGACGGGTTTGATTGGCTCAGTTTTAAAATAAGCAACCAATTAAAATTTTGGGGACAGAATTTTCAAAAAAATGCACTGGTGGATTCAATTTTGAAAAAGACATCAACATCCTAAAAGCAGCACTTACAAAGTCAAACAGGATAAATCCATATTTTCACCTCAGTGTTTACCAAAATTTTGAATTTATTGTCTCCAGTTATCCGGGCAATTTTGAAGAATAAATGGGTAGTTTGACTGAATTATGCTCATGCTCTCTTGCCTCGGATTTCGTTTCCTCCAGCGATTTGCAACTACTTGATGGGCATTGGGTCCTTGATCTTGGGGGAATCTTGGGCTTGGGCTGCGTCACGTGCCTCCTTGTTTGGTCTTCTACTCTGTTCGTCCACTTTCCCTTCTTCGCGACCACTTTGGCTCTGTTTCTGTTGCGATAGAAGAAGTTTGTAGGTTTAGATCTTGATTTATCGTCCCATGGAGTACACAAATTCCAGCCTCATCGGAGACTCATCTTGTCTCTTTCCCAATTCCACCATGATTTACTTCCCCTTCCTTCATACTTTCCCCGTCAAAGTGAGGCTCAATTGAGAAATTAAGAAGTAGCCCAAGCGCTTAGGACCCGGCACAAACACAATCAGCCTCCGAGCCCTGGAAGAAGGCTTTAAGAAAAGAGTGGCCTATCTTAAAAAGATTTCCTTTTCTCATCTCGAGAGCCGTCTTGATGTAGGCGGCCTCTGATTGTAGTTAATTATTCGAGGGTAATTAAGTGGTGGTTGGGATTCAGAGGCCGTTCCGAGGATTTCTTGTGCTGGATTCTGGAGAAAAGGAGACGCTTTAGATGAAAAATCACGCGCCCCGGAGTCGGAGATTAACAAAAGGAGGATTAGTTCCCCTCAACATTAAAATCTCCCTCTAATGCCCTCAATTAAACGAAATTAAGACGAGACCCGGGACTTTCTCCGCCAGACTTTCTCCACAAGACTTTCTCTAGGCACTCCAACACAAAAATAAGGGAGTAGAAACAAGGAAAAAAGACAAAGGAGCAAGGTCTTTCGGCTTATTTTAGCCTTGCATCATTACCCAGACTTTGTGGAGAAAGTTACTGGAAAGTGAAAGTTCCCTACGAGAGCGACCTCCCTTTTTCAAGAACCGTAAATTTGAAGGAGGAAAAAGTCCGGTGAGAAGGGATCCTGTTAGGGGGTGCTTATGTCGTGGATTTTCTGTTTCAATAAACTTGCTTGGTGAATGGTGGGTGATTGAGTTTAATTGCGTCCTTATAGCCTCTTTCTTTGCAATTACAGTCTTATTTTGGCTGGTTTAATTAATTAAATTACATTAAAATAAAAGTGAAAGTTAAGGTAAGTTATTTGCATCCACATGATTTGATGACCATGTCCTTGTATTTCTTCACCGTTACATTTGAGTTGTCGTCGTAGTAAAGCATGGAGATGGAACCGAGCTTCAGCGGGGCGCAATTGGGTTTCGGATATTCTTGTGGATAATATGTGTGGACCAATGTTGATACTATGGCGTGATTCGTTGCGTTCTGAAATTAAAAATAGTTTAAAAGAAAAATTTAACTCGAGTATCAAAATCGTATTAAAAATGTGATTTTTTTCTCTACGAAAATATAATTCAAAGGTAGCGTGTAACGGACTATAAAGATCCTTTCGAAAAGCTTTCTGCGTTTAGTTATTATTTGTTTGAAATTGCAAAAAATACAAACGGTGTTTACTGAAAGGAGAAAAACAAATTATAACTGCAGAGAAGAGTCAAATGTCAATTATTGACAAACAAATAAATAAACAATAAGTCAGTACAGCATTATCACATTGCGTTTTTGAATGAAAAATAACTTAGACTTTCTATGTTCTATTTATCAGAAAGAAGTTATTCCAATTTGGTAAATATTGAACTAAAGTTGGAAATTTAAATTTCGTTTTGAACGGTACTCCTACGTGATCATTTGGAGAAACGCGAGTATAAAATGATTCAATTATTTACCATGGCTGCCGTAAGCGGAAACGAGCATTCTCCGGTACAGTAGTAGGCGATGAATCCGTCAGGAGCGATGACCCAGTCTTTCCAGCCCAAATCATCGAAATTTACATAGAGCATTCCCATTTGACAGCTCCTGGGCCTATCAAACAGATCATCGAATTCTGCTCGTTTTCGACTTTTTCGTCCACGCTTTCGAGCCGCACCTTCGGTTGTCGCTTCTCGAGCGACACGTACTCTGCGACGTTTCGGTGGTCGCTCCACGTTTGGACGCGCTTTGCCACCTCCAATGAGAAAGCTCACAAGAAAGGGCTGATATTCTTCCAAATCGGAAACAGTGCCGAGTCCACTTGTTTTCATAATGATTTCCACTCCTTTACAAAAATGAATTTCGAACATTTAAAAACAACTTTTTACGTTTACTTTTGAAATTATGTTTACGCTGAATTTTACCATTATCAGCCCGTTTTGTTGACAGTACAAGACCATAATTTGATGCAGGATCTCGAACCCAGCGTCGAAAAGATTCCGTGACATTGAACCTGAGCCATCCTTCCTCCCAAGCGGTGGCTACCACTTCATCCAATTCTTCTAATTTATAGGACCTGAAAATATCAAAAGCGTTGACAACATTTTGTGATATTTAATTTTTAATTTTTGATGTTAATTTACCCATCTTTTGCTGCAATTACTCCAGAAACGGATATTTGAAATGCATCACTGGCAGGCGTCTCCCCCAAATCTTTCTTCCATACCCGCAATTCAGCTCCTAATACTGTTTCTTCTATCGAAATTTCGCTAACGTCGAACCAAAATGCCTTGTCCTCTTCTACTCCTTTTACAAGGGAAGCGTATCGGTGTCCTACAAAAGTAACAATTCTAATTTTATTTGACACAAGGGAACTTTTCTTTCTAATCTCGTTCTGTAAATGTCAAATGTTGAATAGATTACTTTGAATGCGAGTGCACCAATTCTAAAATGCGTTTAAACTTTACATTCATAAGTCTTGATTAATACTTTATATAGTAAATTTAAATAAACTTTGTGATATTATTATTTATTCTGTAAAAAATTGAAAATAATATTGAAATTCGATGCACAGGGAAATAAAGTTAGGGAGAAGAGAATACTGAAATCACAAATTATTCCGTCTTTAAAATCAGAAATATTAAAATCTGACATAAAACAGTAAGCAAAAAATAGGTAAGTGAATTCTGCTCGGTATGCTAATCGCAAAAAACGATCATACGTTTTAAAAAAATTTACGACCTTTCAAGATTTTAAAATTAAAATTTTGAATTGTAAAACGTCTCACTAAAAACGATCAATAATTATTTAGCCTAATATTATACGCTTGCTTCAAAATTTCAATCGTTTTGAAAAGTGGCTCAGCAACATTTCCATTCTCAACCTTACCACGATTTAAGAAACTAACTATGGCATCCGCCTTGCCAATAGCCTTGATTTCTTCCGAGTGAACGTTGAACCTCGAATAGGAAAGGTTGAGCGCCGCGGCGGCGTTTTGCCGTGAAAGCCCCACCAACTGTTCTCCTTCGGCTAGGGACTCGTAGACTTCGTAAAGGAACTGCGACGCCGGGGAATGCGTCTCAACGAGGTGGGGCCTTGGCCTTTCATGGAACCCCATGAGGCTCAGAAGGTCAAAGGACATTTCCCGAACGTCGCGCTTCGTGAACTTTTGGGCAAGGACGGTGTGCCCGTCACCATCGTCCTGGTAGAGACCACTTGGAGTTCCGGCCATGACGAGGACCCAAGGGCCTCCCAAAATTATAAACACTGCTGTCCAGTACATTGTCACTTTGTTCTTTGCTGTTAATTAACACTTAAAATAATTGTGAAAAAAATTTAACTTTTTTGCTTGGCAAATGTGTCGTTGAAGTTTTCTTTGAGAAAGGACCTTGGATGAAGGAAGATGCTTGATGTTCACCTGCGAAGATTTTTTACCTGTAATTTATTTACCTGCGGAGGATCTTGGTCTTGAGGGCATAATTCACTCCCTTCCAAATTCCATTGTCCTATTCTAGGGAACAATAGACTCATTGGCCCAATCGACGATGACCGAAAGACACACCTGTACAAAGACATCACAAAAAACAGAAACACAATTCCACTTCTAAGAAGCGCATCTTAAGCTTTACAAAAAAAAAAGGTCTTTTAAAACCACGCGGTATATCTCCTCTTGCTAACCCTCTCGGTGAATGAGTTCTAATTGTAATGTAAGTACTGGCCAAACAAGCCTGTCCTAGGCAGGATGATTCTAATTTTAGTCTCTGCATCCTCCTTTGCTTGGTCGGTTTTTTTTTGCTAGAAGTGCATCAACTTTATAGTATTTAATAAAGTTTTATAGTATTTTCTCTACTCACATTAAATTTTTTTTTGCATTGAATTAATTTTTTTTTAAAGAAAATATAGGATGTGCAGGAAGCACTGACTGAAGAAGAACAAGAGAAGAGAACCCTACCGCCTCCCCTCTTGTCACGCACCCTTCCGCATTTCTACATGTAAATTTAGAACAAGTATTTTATAAGTTTTATATAGAATATTAATAATTCACACAATTTTTAAAAGCTTTTATTCAATGCTTAGGTAAGTCTGGATTGAATATGACAAGTAGCATGTAAGAAATTTTTATAATTGTTAAGCTTGATAGATTACGATGTTTTTAAGATGGCATTTAGTTCAACTTCAGTATTACGATATTTTTGTCTGCCAAAATTGAACTTGTAAAAATGCAGCTAATTTTTAGCAAGAAGCAGGAAATTATTCTAACTGTTAAACACTTTTTTTTAATAAATTCAGTAGTCTTATGTATAGAATTTTGGAGTCAGGTATGAGATTTCGGAGTATTATAGTAGTATCGTAAGTAATGATTATAAATGCCGGGAGGTAGCATTTTTTTTAATCGAAATCTCGCTTTAACAATTTAAACGAGAATAAATTACTAATTGTTTGAGGACGCCTATATTCAGTAGGTCAGGTCAGACTATATTTTTTGGCAAAATGGGGCCCTTAGATAAAATCTATGGGGCTCGGTGTCGGGAGAGTATGGTAGTGACCCGGTGACCCCTTTTTCTGCGATACGAGACTGAGGCTTGACATGAATTCGGCCCTGATTTCAGTCATGGTCGCTAGATGGTTGGGCCTCGACGATTTGTTCCCGCCTGGAATTGAGGTTGAAGTGGTTCCTGCCGCCGTGGATGACGTTGAGGAAGATGTAGTTGAAGTCATTGTTCTTGGTGTGGAGGGCCTTCGGGCCACAATTTTATGCCTCGTTCCATCTTTTCCAGCGCTGCTGCTGGTAATGAGATGCTTCCTAGGCCTAAGGGTCCCCTTCTTGTCGGCCGAAATCTTTTGAAAGAGCCTTGAAGGGACCCTTCCAAAGAGTAGGGAGCCAAACTCCTCTCGAAACCGATGACAGGAAGCCAAGTATGCCAACGGCGTCCTAAACCACAAAAATAACAAATCAGGCTTTTCACAATTTTGGAAATGACTTTTTGCACACAAACAACTTTTTTTTTTCTAGAAAAGGGTAGAGAAATTTAGGGTAACACCCCGACCTGCCCTTACAAAAAAAAATTCCAGGAAGTGGTGAAAGCGGAGAGAAGACACAAGAGGGTCGTCGTCTAACTTTCTCCGTGTGATTTGTGATAGCATCTTTCTCCTTAATCGCCCTTTCTCATGTAGCCTACTCTACTTTCCCTTTTCTACCAAGAATTACATTTTTCCAACGTTTACTTTCCTCCCTCAGCCTCCAATGGAAGGAGCTTGTGGTGTAAATGAAGCGGAAGAAATAAAGTACCCACCGGCACTTCCTTAGACCCGGCTCAAGGGCCTACCGACTCACGAAGAAAGTTTCTAACTTCCTGAATTAGTGGCAAGAGACACGGATGCTGATGGGGCCTACAAGAATGTAATGAGATTTAAAACATTTCCCAAATTCCCATCAACACCAAAACTTTATTTCATCGTTTAGATTCCTCCTTGCATGCCGTCTACAACTTTTCTTTGAAGAATTCGGAAACTCTGCTAGAGACTTTTTAATGAAAAATGAAACAATAATAAAAAAGAGAAAAGTGAAAGTGTCTTTCCAGAACGTTGAACCCCGATTTTCTCTGTCCGCCTCCGACAAATCAAAATTTCCATAGTCGGAAAATATTTAAAGACTTCAAAGCGTTCTATTTCCGGTAATGAAAAATGCGAGGGTATTGACCTTTCCCGAATCAACACCTCTCAATCAGCCTGCCAAAAGTAGGGAAAATCCAAAAAGGCTTGGCCAAAAAACCAATTTAAAAGGAGAAGTGAAAGCAGAGAAAGTAACATAACTTAGTCTCTTGTGGGCAGTTTTGCATCTAAAACTTCCCTGCGGCATAAAAAAAAACTTTCCATTTTTAGAACGCAAAAGTCTGAAAGTCCGTTGGCGTCATTTGCTCGAGTTACTAAAACTCTGACGATACATCATACTCATATGAATTTTCAATTTCAAATAAAAGTTTACTTCACACCCCCTCCAATCAATTTCTAAAGTAAATAGAAAGCACTTTCAAAGAAAGAACTCAAATCTTTAGAAAGGGAATTTACGGAAGTGTTTTGCAAAAAACAAGAAATCTACCTATTCGAAAAATAGGCTACTAAAATCCGTCTATTATTTTGCATTGACTTTGACGCAAACTTTTAGTTTCTTGGGTTTGAAAACAATGTTTTTCACCACTGATGATTAATTGAATGACAAAAAAATAAAAATAAAAATGTTTCTCGTTCTCTTATTATAAGAACTTACTGAAACTTTTCCTTCGTCAGTTCATTTTGCCTTTCCATAATTTCTTTAAGATTTTAATATCGACTGATTTTTTTTAATTTAACGATTTAGAACACTACTATTGGATTTCTTTGAAGTAATGCTGCTGCTGCTCCAGGACAGCTATTACTTTTGTGGTGGAAAATGCTTTACTAACCGCTCTTAACCTTCATTTTGAAAACACCCTGTACTAGGCCTGTGCTGAATGGCAGGAAGCCTTCATTTCCGGATCTTGTGGTTGCTCCAATTACGTTTGTTGATTATACATTCCCTATATGGAATCTGGAAGACTTTCTCTTCCTGTCATTTCTCGCATGCTTTCTCTTTCCTTTACTTTCTAATCCTTGCTCATGGGAAGTGAGGCGTTGAAGTGTAGAATTCCATTTGAAGATTCCTGATTGATTGAGTCGGTGTTTGTTTGTTTACTCACCCGGTTACGAGGAGGGCGTAGTTGGCTGTCGTTCCGTAGAATAGATTCAATTTCTGAGACGCTGTTTTCGTCTGGCGGAGTTGCAGCGTCTCGGCATAAAGAAATGATCCTATGGTAGCGAACATAAGTAGGACTTGAAGCACTGAATGGACCAGCGCTCGAACGTGAAAGCTCCGAGACCTTCGCAGCTTTTCCTGAGTCGAAGAATTACACAGAACTCGCCAACAAACGCAGGCATAGCACCAAACAACAACAAATACCTAAAGAAAAGAGGATCAAAATTAGTTCCCAATCGATCTTCGAATTATATTTCAGAGTTCAACACAAAAATCAACACGAAGATCTTGAACATAAAAGCTCCCCAAGCTATTCTCTAGATTCTGTCATTAGTTCTATCTTAACTAGAACGTATTATCAAACTAATCACGCCTCACCGACTACAAAAGTTTCCTTCTGAAGAAATCTAATTATTTCTAATGTTGAAAGCGTTGAAAATATGTTGTACTAAAACTCTATTTTTCCTTTTAAATTTTATCCAATAATTTTACAAAGCATGAAGAAAAAAAAGTTTATAACGACGCCGAAAATTTATTTGAAAATTTTGAAATAAGAATGGTTCCCAAGTTCATGTAACAAGCTTGAGAGGGAGGCAATTTAAAAAACATCATAATAGCCAACAACTTTTGAAATCTTTTCAACACAAAAGCCGAATATGGAAACTTTATTTTTATCTTTCCTATTATTGGGAAGAGAGCAATATCTTTTGTAAAAACTATTTTTATTGAAGGGTTTTGAACTCGTACCGAAGATATGGAGACAGTGGCTTTGACTGCGTAGAAAATAAGATTCATTCGCTTCCCTCCGTCCTCCATTTTGTTTAAGTACGCCGTTGCAGACTGTGTCACGGTGAGGCCAAGGGCAAGAACAGCGATTGCCAGGGACCATTTCAGTCCATTCCGAAGGCAAAAGTCATCCTTCTTTTTCCAGCACAGACGCCTACAACATACGTTTTCGAAAATTGAGTTTTGGCGCTGTTCCACAACGCTCTTCCAACAGTTGCGAACCTGTATCTCAGGATTCCGATGGAAAGCGTCAGGAGCGTTCCATGAATATTGGCAAAGTCCCCAACAAAGTCTTCTCGGAGGTCCACATCCCCAAACTCATCAAAAAGAACTACATAGTAGTCACAGGAATCGTAAAAGTTTTGTGATCTTCCGCCAACTAATTATTGTCCTACTTTTAGAACTTTGTTTATTTTCACCTGTTGAGACTAGTCGGGTGGGAATGACGAGGAAGATGACCAGAAGATGCGACAGAGCGTCGAGGAGGAGGAGAAAGTTGACCAAGTGCCGCAACTTTTTCCTTTTGACAAATATCAAGACAATTCCTCCGTTGACTGGAAAACAAAGGGAGAAAGTTCTTACAAAGGAGAAAGTACAGACGTCTTTAATAGTTCCTTATTTCTTTATCCGTCTTTTCGAATTAAAAGTTGTGCGTGGCGGCCGGAAAAGTTAGGACAAAATAAGGAAATAAACACGTTGAAGCACTTTACGCTCATCACGCTGTCCCCTTTCTTTCAAAAACTATTAAATAAGGATTTGTTTTTGTCCAACTTTCTTTCTTTTTTCGTAAAAGAAAGTCACATTATTCTTCCTCGACTTTTGTTTTCCGGGCATATGCACTAGCTCTGCTAAAGGGACTTTCCCTCATTGACCCAGTTTTGCTTTCCTTTTTAGTTTTGATGGGAGTCAAAAACAATTTGGTCAAATAATAGAAAATTTCCCTCCTCACTTTGAACAAAATTTCAAAGTCGACTTAAATTATTTTTGAAGGCAGTGGCCTGTGAACGTGTCTAATGCAGAGATTTTCTGAACTTTGCTCCTGAGATCAAAAGATTTTCTCCAAAAAGCAAACTTTCCCCAACAGTTCCTAGGCCCTTTTAGCGAGGAAACTTGGCGAGAAGAAGGGTCCCAAGGGAATAAATTAGAAAAGACAAACTGGCCTTGAACTAGGGGTGAGTCCGAAGCGTTCTTAAGTGA
>VYYI01000148.1:0-45658 GCA_021029175.1 Bilobella aurantiaca | reverse complement strand
AGGTGACATTTTCACCAGGGTGACATTTTGCTAGGTGACATTTTTCAGGTGACGTTTTGCTAGGTGACATTATTCAGGTGACATTATCACCTGCTACCGAGGAAGGAAGTCACCTGAGTGGTTGCGTAGCGTGGGAACGGAGGGAGAGGCCCTTCACACGAAAACAACCCTTCCACACTTGCTACTAAAAGTCAGGCGAAAAAGGGGCCAGGGACTTAAGGGTTCCCACCGTACAATACAAATCCAGTTCTGTTGTGAGACAACAGAAGGATACAGTATCACTGGAACGCTAAATGAACAAATCAATTATGCTATTTTTGATGTCCAAGAAACAGTAAAGCACATTTCACTTAATTTTTCTTAACTAAATCAATATTATCAAATCGTCGATAGTGTGATGATAGTTAGGTTACATTACAACACTGTTTAAAATATTCGCTTTGTTTTCGACAAGCTGATTACAAAATCCAACAGGTTTTGCATAAACAAAAGATTTTTCAATATTTTTTTTCAATAAACGCGTAATAAATTTTAAAATGGCCTATATGATTTCTTTAGTAGTTTTTGCGACATTAAACTATAAAACCATATAACAAAAAAAATCTGATGATAAATTTTTAATTCATGTAGATTCGGATTATTTTTTTTTTGTAAATTGATCAAAAAGTAATAACCTTAACCCTAATTCGCGCTACTCAGCGTAATCAATTGCTTTCTCTCGTATGACAGAGGTTTTGGAATGAATTTATTGGAGAAAACTGAATTTTGCATGCATGAATTTTAAAGTCACATTTTCTATTCTATATATCCCGTTTTCTAATCTTTCTACAAATACTAATACTAAATACTAAAATAATTTTGATGATAAATTTATTATTAGCCAAATGAATTTTCTCTAGAGAATTCCTAACATTGAAAACAGCGTGCTCAACTTTAAGTTTGTAAAATAAAATAAATCCAGGGAATTAGAGTTACTAATAATAATTTCCATCTTCTATTATTTAAATGAAGGGACAAAAGGGTACTTTTTTGTTCTTGCTTGACATTGCCCAAGCCACGCGTCTGACGTCTTGCCTAATTTTATTCTGGATTTCCTGGATTGCGGAAAGCGTCGTTCTGTCTCGTGTGTCCCGGGTGACCTCCTTCCGCCGGGCAACACGTCTCTCCCCAAAATTATATTTCATACATTTTACATGCACTTAAGTCCATGCACCCTTCCAGGGCCCTTAGCTCTACTTTCCCACGAATTCAATCACCTTCCCCTCAGCAGGAGAAACCCTTAGCTAAACTTCTATCGGTGGAAAAGTAAAGGGCCCCTTCAAAGGCTCTCTCCTTGACGACACTGAAGCATCCGATTTCATTCCCTTTCTCTTCAATTCACCTGACTACAAAGGGTGGTTCTCCGTTCATCTTTCCTTTGGTGTCCAATTAACAAATACAGCAGGGGAAGGCCGGAAACTGAAGGAATCTCTTCCGCATCCCTTTTCTTCAAGGGCTCCCTAAAAGTCTTTCACAAGATTAAATAACCTTTGCTCCAAAGAGATGTGAAGGGAGGGTGCAAGGGCCGTGATGAAGGGCCTCCCTTACTGAGGGTGAATGAATGAATGAATTTTCTTCTGGAGGATTTACCGAAGGTCGTAGACCCTTCCAATTTGAATGCAGATGCAGGATCCCTTCTTTCCTTCATCTCGAAAGAACCATTCAATCTTGCATACGTAGAGCCATTTAAAATTGAAAGCTTTAGAAAGTTCAAATTGGTTAGGACAATTACTTATCATCGTTATATTTGTATCAATGTATTGGTTAAATTTATTATAAACGTTATATAAGCTAAATTAGGTAAATAAGCCACCCAAACAAGCCCATTATTGGACGGAAGTGAATTAAGGAATTGTTTTCAATTTTTAGACATTCAAGGAAAATTTCTAAAGTTATCCGAACTTTTTTTTTTAAATTGGGATCTAGAAATTTTACTAAAACGTTGCATTAAACACATACTTGCCTTGGCCATACTGACGAAAATATTATTTTTCAATTAAGCATTAGATATACTTTTGAATTATTTTCAAAAATTTAATACTTCATATTTCAAAAATTAATATATCCTATACCTGAACAATTGAGTTCCAAACTTCCAAAGCGTTTCAGCATTTTTACCTTATCTTGAACGAAGGGACGGCCATAAAACTTTCCCACACTTTGGCTCCCCTTCATTGTATTTTGCTGACTGAAGGGGACATCAGGCATCACTCAACTCTGTAATTGATGACCAATTTCCAAAATCAGATCCACTCAATTTGACAAAAAGAAAGGAATCTCCAGCCTCATCTCATCGTGATGACCTCTGACCCGAATGTCCCACTTTTGGGATGACCGCCAATGACCCGAGAGGAGAAAGCGGGTGAAAGTAGATGACCCAGTTTTCTGGGAATGCTCAACAAGGGACAACTCGAGCCTCCCTTAACTTCTCTCTTGATTAAATCAAATTTATTTCTAGACCTCCTTCCCAGAGATCTCTATTTTCTGTCCGAGACGAGAGAAAATTCAGATGCTCAGGTAGATCTAAAAATAAACCACCAAAACATGGCATGCAGAACTTTCACTTCCTCGGGAACTGTTGAGGCACTTTCACTCAATGTTTGTTTGGAAGTTGAAGAGGTGAAAGGACTCGGAATCCTTCCAAATCCACACAATTAACGAACTTCACACTCATGACGAGCCCACTTGCGTTTCAAAAGCTCCAAATTATGCTTCCTGGGAATTTGAACGAGCTCTTGTTTGAATTAAACAATTCCAGCCCAACACTTCCAAGACATCTGATTGGTCTCTGGATAAAGAGAAAACAAAAGAGAAAGTCCTTGTTCGAAAACAAAAATCCTCTCTCAATAGTCTTGGGCTTCTGGAGAAAGGAACAATGCAATTTACCATTTTTCCAGCCATTGGGTCAACGACCCATTCTCCAACGTGGGAGAGTGCTCAAAAGCTTTTTTAAATTGCATTTCCAGTTCGAAAAAAACCTCCTTGAGGATCGTCTATGCTTTCTCTTGCCTCAAGGGCGGTGGCCTGAAAGTGACTAGTTTATTAAAAAAAAAAAATTCTAGAACTACGGTCTAGCTCGGTCTTTCGACTTTGGGAACCTGTTCAAAACTTATGAATTAATAATCCTACCTCAGGTTTACTTAAAAAATACAAAAAAGAAATTGAAAAAGAACATTTAATTGAAATATGAATAGACATTTTGAATTTGTGAATTTGAAAATGTGAAGCTTTATAAAACAACTTTTTTTTATGAAAAGGTTTTAGGAAAGGTGTTTTTACTTTGGGTCTACCTGTTTAATAGTTGGGAATTAAGATGTATCACTCAGACTTACTAGTAAATTTAAAAAAAAATGAAAAATTGTTTATAAAAGGTTGCATTTTATCCAAGAAGCGTGTCGAAAAAGGGTTTATTTTTGTGAAATTTGACTCTACCACTGCGAGTTCCTGTTTTTTGGAAAAGGCCCTTGGTGACGGTGGCCGGTGTAGGGTTGGCTGTGGGTCTTCGCTCGCCAGCGTCGTCTTGGCCAACGCCTGGGAAAAAATCTCTTGCCATTTAGCGACGCTTCAATTTTTCAAACGGTGGGAACAAAACTTTTCGTCTCCAAGTCAGGGAAAAGGCATATGTCGCAGAAAAAATTGGACGCAACAGGCATCCCCACATTACAAAACATCAACAACTGTGTGCCTTAGACAAACTTTTGAACAGTATAGGCAGCCGCCATTTTACTTGCCCAATCCAATTATCCAAAAATTTTAAAATTCTAATGAAAAGAATACAGGAATTATAACATTAATAGTCATAATCTGGAAACGTGAAGCTTTAAAAAAAACTAAATAAAAAAAAAGAAGCAATTTGTCTTGAGTATGTTTAAAATAATAATTTTAGGTATAATTTTAGTTTAATTTAATTCCAGTTGCGTTAATCGTTGTTGTTTTTTTATTTGCCTAGCAGTAAATGCATTGATGATTATGAGATGGGCGACGACAGTTGTTTGTTCTGCAAAGATCCCGTTCCCACGATCAGCTCTCCCTATGCGTCCTCACTTGTTCCCTTGGACGTGATCTCCGTCAGTGTTGGGCCTATTGTTGGGCCAGGGGTTTCCTGGAGCCCTTATTTTCCAAGGGCCCGCTCCATGACCGCCGGTCCCAGGGCCCAGTCACTTGCTCAAACTACCGTCAGACACGTGGCAGTCCGACGACCGATAGGAACCAACCAACGCCACGGGAAAACCGGAAGTGATTCAAAAATCTTCCGACAATAACCCTCAGCTCCCAGTTAAATTACAATTACAAGTCCACCATTTTGGAAAGTTGTTCACAGTACATTAGTTTGAACTCTAAAAATTCAACTCGAAATTGGACTTGATTTGTGACTGACAATAACCAATTTTTGACACTTTTTGCGTCGATCTGGTGTTCTGCGATTTCAGAAGAAGTCGAACCGTGGGAACGTCTTCTTTTTCTTTGGCATATTTACATAATCAACCTCAACAGAAGATCCGTTTTTGCTAAAGAGGTGAGCACAAAAAAGTGCCATCCCTTCATTCTTGAGTGTTAATACAACACAAAAGGAGTCAAAAATCCTGCAGAAGTGTCACTTGACCCTTGGCTAACAAGAAATTAGAAAATGGCAAAGAGGGCCCTTAGCGAAAGTGACTATGATGAGCTCTACACAGACCATAAAGACAGGTGAGCATCGCAAATTTTACAATTTATTATTTAAATTTTATTTCAATGCTGTAACCTCAAATGATGTCACTTTTTCCTTATTGTACGTCTTGACTTTGATATTATTTAGTAATGATTTTCTTGATTTCGAAAAAAAAAAATCAAGCGTTGTAAAAAGTATTTTTTCTTAAGGTGAACTTTTGTAAAATATTGTAAATGGTGTGCTAACTTTTAAATAAAATTCTACAGTTCCTTGACACCGCCCGAGAGCTGTGGCCACCAAGGGCAGACGCGAAAGAAGCGCCGTGGAATTATTGAAAAACGTCGAAGAGACCGCATCAACAACAGTCTCACGGAACTGCGGCGGCTCGTTCCCACCGCGTTCGAGAAACAGGGATCTGCCAAGTTGGAGAAAGCTGAAATCCTGCAAATGACCGTGGACCATTTAAAAATGATACATGCTAAAGGTAAAAGAAATTGAAATTAATATTTTTATCATTATTCAGCATATGTAAACAATATACGTTCCATATTGTTGAAATTCGAAATCATGAAATCAAATCAGATCGGCAATAGTATTTTAATATTATATATTTTATAGGTATAGATATTTTTTCATCATACCTCTGCACTTGCATTTTAAAAGCTGAGTCTTCCTTTTAGTGTCCATTCCTTATTTATTCTTACACATTTTAAAGAAAGCAGAAGCGGCGATGAAAGGCATATTTTAAGGTTAATCAGAAACGACTTCCCAGAGAGGTTTCTCAGTATCAAAATTTGGAAATATAGTGCTAAAGCGTAAGCTTTAAGTTAATCTGAGGGAATAAGTGGTTTGGTAATGAGGTGATCTTTGATTGATGATGCAGGTAGGGTAGGATTGGAGGTGAATTGCCTAATTGCAGGTTGTCAGGTGGGTCTGTCGGAGGAGTTGCAGTGAAAGCCCTCTTCTGCTCCCCAAGCCCCAATTGACTTGCCCTTTGACCTCCCGACGGCGCCAACTTTAATTACATAACAATTAAAGACACTCCAGCGGAGGGTACCTGCTCTCCAGGTAGGCCCCCTGCCGGTACGCACAATCAACACATCCATCCAATTCATCCAACGACCTTCCTCCTGGTCCATGAGAAACTCATCTTCCTAACGACCCCCAATGTCCAAACTTTTAATAAAGTTCCCATTATTTTAACCCGCTCAAACGAAAAACTTTTTTCTTTTTAGAAGAAAACTTTTTTTTTTTCATGTTCGACTTCAAAATAACCTCTCACTTGTTGCTTCCAGAGAAGTAGGAGGGGGCGGAGCCTAATTTTTCTAATTTTCCAGAGAGTCGTAGATCACGAAGGGGCAAGGAATGATCACGAACTTTGCTTTTCAAAATCCGGTTTTTTAGATTAAAAGGTCCCAAAATGAAGGAAAAAAAAAGAATAAATCGAGTAAAGTACGCGCGGGAGGCTCAAAAGTAGCATAAAAGGAACTCTGGAGCCAGCTTCCATTTTTTTTGGAGCTTCAACATGCGTGGGAAAAAGTCCGAGATGAGCAAAGTCAAACCGGAATTTCCTTATCAGACATTAATTATGATGCTCTTGAAGAGGATTCCTAGGAAATTATCCAGGAAAAAAAATAATGGGAGGCAGAAGCTCTCCTTGATAATCTGATTCAGCAGCATCTCTTAGGCATTATAATAGAGTGCGCTTTTTAATACGATTAATGGAAAACTTATCTTGAAGATAACTTTACTTTAATTTCAGGTTTTGATGCCTTGGCCTATGACGCTCAAAAGTATGCAATGGACTACCACGTTCTTGGCTTCCGGGAATGCATGCGGGAGACCAATACGCTGCTGCACAGTGAATTCGGATATGATGCGCAGAATCAGATCACGAGTCGGCTCATGTCACATCTTCAGTGCTCACTGGCCCAGCGGGAACTTGCAAATAAACAGGCCGCGGCGTCTTCGTGGACGTTGCCTACCCCAAACTTCAGTCTTTCCCACCACAACCTTAATGCAACCAATCCCGGTAAGTTCTTTTTTTTTTTGTACATTTTTGTTTTCAAAAGTTAAAAATTGCTAGATTTTTTTAAATTGGTTAAAATTAAATTAAATTGAAAATTTTAAATGGTTTACTTTGAATTGGAAAAAGGTACTAATATTATAAAAAATATCTTAAAAACGGAAAGCTCTTCTCTTGAGTGCGTAACAAAGGGGTAGAGTGGGGATTGTTTTACAAAAAATATTCTTGGGGCACTTTGTACCCATTACAATAGATTTGTGCATCTTATTTCTTTTATTGCGAAAACGTTTTTTGTTTTGTTTTGAAAGATGCAATAGAAGGGTGAAATAATAACGTAGTATTGTTCATGACTAGCCTAACAACCCCGTCAATTGATGGAGGACAATTAATTATTAAAGACCGGCGTAGAAATATCACATTACTACAAAACAATTTTATGTTTCCATAATTATCCTCCGTCCTAAGACTGCCTAGTTAGGCTTTGTATAGTACTTTTTGAAAAGTTTTGATAGTAACTTTGTATTAGTATGCGAAGAATTGAAGATGCAATACACTAAGATTGACTTATGAAATTCGGAAATTATTTCTTTACTAACAATTCCCTTTCTTTACAAAGGGCCCCCACCGCAACAACCCTCCCTTATGGATCCGCCGGAGCAATACATGGCAAATACAAGTCTCCACATGGAGCACCACCAACCGCTCCAGCGTCACCATCAACTAAACCACACCATGAGTACGTCACCGCAGGAGCGAAATCCTTCCGGTGGCTACGGCATGCCCGCCTATGCATTTCCCCACCAAAGTCCCACCAACAATTCCTCCAGCCTCTACGTCCCCCATGGAGGGAAGCCCTACCGACCTTGGGGTCCGCCTGAACAAGCCTCATACTAAAGTCCGAGCCCTTCAACTAGCCCTGTCGGCTGCCTTCAAGGGACCAGAACACGTCTACCCCCGATGCCCAAGGACCCAAATATTGTGGATATCAAGTCA
The DNA here is from genome assembly GCA_021029175.1 of Bilobella aurantiaca. Lineage (NCBI taxonomy): Eukaryota > Metazoa > Arthropoda > Collembola > Poduromorpha > Neanuridae > Bilobella > Bilobella aurantiaca. Next base: position 37,949 of record VYYI01000148.1, on the reverse strand, counting down.
TTCTGTAATTAGGAGCCTCTAGTCACGTGGGAAAGTAAAGAGACAAAGATGTACAGATCTCAGAATGCAATAAAAATAGAATTGAAATAAAGGACAAGTTAAGAGCGTCCTTAGGGAGGGTCCTTTCTTCTATGCTTTTCGACATGGGTTGGGACGCGTGTGAGTCGCGCGTGGGAAAGTCCTTTGCAACCAAATCTCAGAGAAGCCTCCCTTCCTTTTTTTTTCGTTTTTCATTTTTCATCCCTTCAGTAATTGGGGGAATTGTCCACTTCCCTTCCCACTGGAGGCTTCAGATGGAATTAGAAGGCAGGGAGCGCGGAAGGAAGAACTTTCTCCCATGAAAACCACACATTCATCCATATACAAATTGTCACAAAATATCCAGAGAAGCTTATTTAGAGTAGGATCCCGACAAGGAACAAAGGTCACACGTCCGATAATCATCAAATCTTCCATTCTGAATACGCTCAGATGAAAAAAAAAACAAATTATCCATTGAATAGGCAAATATTACTTTCAAATCTTATTTGACATTGACGGTTTATTTGAGTGTGCATTTCTAGAGCTAGGAAGTGACAAAGGACAGTTCTTTTTTACTATTGATTATTCTTTAATTTCATTTTCATTTTTTTTTAATTTTCAGACTTGTAATTCACAAAAAAATATATGAAAACAAAACGAAGATTTCGATGATATCTCTCAAAAATAGCACATTTGTGATAATTGGATTTTGATTTCATTTTATTGCGGTCCATTATTTTTGGTGAAAAGTCACATAAGCGAAATGGTTTGTTAATTAATACTTACTAATGATTTAGAATTAATTATAAATGTTTTAAATAATTATAATTTGAATTGTCCATTATTCCAATTTGTTTTGTTAAACTCGGTAACATTTTGTAAGCGATTTTTGGCAAGTTTGCAATTCACAAATTTTTATTGAAATTCGAAAAATGACTAATCATTTAAATAATTATTATTTAAATTATTTGTCTTATCGAGTTTTTTTTAACTTTCCTGTTTCCTCACTATATACCGTTCGTTCAGAATGGATTCAAGTAAGAAGCACATAAAGTGACGCCAGAGACACTTTAAAAGAAATGAGCGCTGACTAAGATGCCTCGAGCATCTGCTGCCCTGTACCCGCAAAATTTTTGGAAAGTGGGTAAATTGACAAATAATGCATTTTTAAGCGCTCGCTTCAAACACAAGCGTCGTCGTTATAAATGTCTGCTCGTGGAAGCATGTGATGGAGATTAGAAGTGTGTGACATGATGGCAAGTGGTGGTGAATGACTTTTGTGGAGAAGAAAGGATTAGGACCACTGAAATTTTGGAAACGCTGCTCAACAGCACTAAATGACTTAACAAGGTGGCAAAACGCTGCGGCAAAAGAAGGGGCGCCTATTAGAACTCTTACGGTACCACTTCACTTCATTGGAGAAAGAACAAGTGTCGGTAGTTAAGTGGTGCCAGTTTCCATTGTACCAGCCACTCCAGCCCCTAATCCAGTCTCGCCTTCTCTTTCTCCGTCTGTTTGTCATTCAGCGATTCTGCTTTCTCCGATGCAGTGCCTCAACAATACTTGAACAGTTGATTCCAGACATTCAAGGACCATGCTCAGTCAATTCTCACTTTTAATTCCAAACCATTCAACTTGCATTTTCCATTTCAGGAGCTTCTCTAGGCCCAATACCCATTTCATAGGACCCTCAAGCCCATCCTAAGGGCTCCCACGAGCCCTTCCGAAATAATGGACATTTTGAAAACAATGGACCCATGACTATTGTTGTGCTATGACCACAACTCGTTACCCAAACATAAACGAAGGTGCGGTCACTTTTGGTCAACTCCTAAATGTTGTAATTAATCCCAGGGGATGGGTAGCGCAGAGAGGCCAGGAAGGGCCTACATTCTGTCAAGCGACCCTTAGAAACTTTTGCTTTACGAACTGAGAATGAACTGATTTGCATGGAAAATGCAAAAATTTACACCCAATTCAACGATTTAATTCAAATCTAGGGAAATAAATTAGAATAGACTCTTGAGAATGCTTGGAAGGCCAAAGTCCTTCTTGTCGAGGGGACAGAGGCGAAACTTGGCACTGCAGCTCATTGGCTGTGGGTGAAGGGCCTCACGGTACAAGTTCCAGGCACCACCTTCGCCGTTTCGATTTTTTAGCCTGTCAAAGTTGATTTTAGAAAATTTTAGAAAAGCTTTTCTGAAAACGTCGAAACCAATAACCAATAATGGAAGACTTACGCAAAGATTTGGAGAATTTGGAGGTCGGAAGCGGTTGCCGTTCCCTTGAGATCCCTTTGCTTCATATGACAAAGATGCTTGAGGAAGCAGTCGTGGGAATCAATTCTTCGAAGGCCCTATAATTCATTACCCAAAATACCGTGAGTTTCAAAAGTAAGGAAAGTTGACATTGGAAGAAAAATGTTAAAAAACGGAATTTCTATCCCAAGTAGTGTAAGTATGTGGACTGTTTTTCTCTTTTTCTAGATTTTCCAGACCCATCGTAGAAAAGCTTTTTAATCCATTGTGCTCTGGAAGAATTAGATCTTTTTTTTTTCACACAAGTGACAGTTCGTTTTCTACGTCATTCGCTTCCTTTTGATCTGCCCTCTTGAAATGAAAACGTCATAATATTGCAACGTGAATCATTACCAAAAGCATTCTTTCAATGATATCCATTTCCGAGTCAGAGTGTTCAATGCCCTGGGACTTGACCTTTGACCCTAGGAAAACGTCCCTTGCATTTCTGCTTGACTTTCGCCTTCTCCAGGACTTCAACTGATTGTCCAGAAAGTTCCCTTCGGCCATAAGGTCATTCAAATTGTATGGAATTACTCCAGCCATTCGAAGTGCCAACACCTAAGTTACGAATAATTGAAAATTATTTCAAAATCGCTGTTCTGAATCATATTTTGTAGTTAACAAATTTTGGAAATCTTCTAGAAGGCCACACATGGAACAATGTTGAGCCTCGAATGGGAAAAGTTATGTCTAGAGAAAGCAGTGCAAATTGAATAATAAAACAAAAGTGAAAATTAGAATCCAAACTTTCCAAGTTTTCTCTTCACAACGAGAAAATAATTGACCCTATTAGAAATGTAGGTCGCGGAATAAACAATGGCGGGTTGATTGATTCAGGCCAAGGAATCAGCGATTCAGCGCTCATTTATCATAACTCGTGTCACTCACCTTGAGAACCATTAGACCGAAGAGGATGCCCTCGGTAGGACCCGTCTTGTGAAACCAACCAGTAGATAGGTTAGGGGTAACTCCGCTAAACGGAATCCCATTAACCACACCCTCTTCCAGCGCCATCGATAGCAGACCAATGGAAACCAGCGACAAGAGCCAGAGACGCATATTTTCAAAAACGGAAACGGACTAAAGCAAAATAAACCTTGAACTTCAGCTCCACTCAACTAATTAGCGGCTCAACGTAGTACAATCCAACCCTTAAATATCTGTTTCCGTGACCCAGAAAAATTGACAGTGGCAAAACAAATGGTAGAATTCACACTTTAGTGAAAAAATAAAGTTTAAGCGTTTCTCCACTAATTCGAGAAAAGTAGGGCAAAGGTAAACAGAAATGATTGTGGAAAATTTCAAACTTTCGCACCCCAGCTCGTAGCCTCCATTTACACTTTATTTTCATACACCTGATTAAATCAAGCACCAAACAACAAAGTAAGAAGAAAAACACGCTGGCTTAATGACAATAGAACCCTGTCTCAGACGCTAATAACACTAACACTAACTTTTACTAAAGAAGTAAAAAAAAATACTCCATTCTCCTGGCAAGAGTAAGTTTTAACAAAAAGCAAAAGTTAGACTCTAAGGTTTCGTAATCAAAATAAATATAAACTCTCTTATATTAGTTATACAAATTCATTATCCCATTTCAGGTTTTTCTTTCGGTTATGGAGTGTCTCGTTGTTTCACAAAATTTAAAAATTGATATAATTTTGTTTAGGTAGTTTGGAATGACTGAGCATGACGATGAGAGCAGCGTAAGATCCAGGCCGCCGAGGGATTGTCTCTGATAATCGCTGGAATTAGGGCTGAAGGGTCCACACGTCGATAGCCTGCAAAAGCAAAATATAAACAAAGTAATACGAATTCAGCCGAGGAACAAAAAACTTTATTGTTTCATCGTCAACTATACTCCCCACTCCCCAAATTCTTTTGAAGCCAAAGCACGTATTTAAGGATTATGCTGCAAAACTATTGCCGAATTAACCCAAATTCAAAGAAGGCTACTTTCGGCGTGAAATATTCGAAAGCTCCGTTTAGTTCGACTCAAGTTTGACTAAACTAAAGAAGTATGTTCGATGTATCCAATTTAAGTCCGTAGCCGTAACGGAGTTCAGTGACATTTGATGCTCTACTAGTTCTAAAGGATCAATGACCCCTGTGAGAAACAGATCAAAAAACAAAGGAATCCAAAGAGACATCCCAAATCTCTTTTAAGCGATTTGGAGTGAAAAGTTTTCTCTTTTGCCCAAATTCCCAAAGCACCAAGGCTCAAGCCCTTTTCCATTTACTAAAGTCTCCGATTCCGATTCGCTCATTTTGTCATCAACAGAAAACCGTCGAGTTCCATTTGAATGATGGTCCTACAGATAGAATTCAACGATGAGCCTTAAGTACGTTCTCTAAAGGCCAATAACCATTGAGATTAAAGCACTAGAACCCACTCATCAAATTGTTCCCAGGAACAAAAAACTCCACGGTTGCCATCACGCTCTTCAGTTAAACCTTTCTCCGGAAGTGAAAGTTACCCAGTAAAACTGATAATTTTTTTAGAGACAGCTTTCATTTTATTCTTCCCGGGTTTTATTCTAAAAATTCCCCGTTTATGATTCTACTTTTAAACCCTTCATTTCCTGTCACTTAACTTCCGTTTGTGGCATTCTAAGCAAAATGCACTGTACAGTAGTTTTAACTTTCGCTATCACAAGAAAAGTCAACTACCTCACCCTTTCGAATCCTAAAATAATCATTAGGAAAGGCTTCCCATCCCATAAATTCTTGGAAACAAAAGGAAGTTCTCGATGATTTGAATTCTGTCACGCTGCCACTAACCAAATTGGCCTCAATTCAAACCCTCTACATCAGACACCAAGAGGCTTGGGAAACTCAATCAATTGAAAGGGAAGTTTTTGTCTTCTTGGAAGTTCCGAGACAAAAAGTGGGGAAATGGAAAGCATTAAGAAAGAATACGAAAAAGAATCTTTTTTCCTTCCTCCATTCACCAAACTCAATTATTCACCCTGAATTTCCATTGAAGAAATTGAGACTGACAGGAGAGAAATCACAAAATTTTCTCCCTGACCCACAAATTCAAAAGGAAAAGAAAACGCGAGGAAGAGAAGGCGATGACCTGGATCAACGCAGGAAGCGATCTTACTTTTTAGCATTTTAGACAGCAGAAAAACGAAGAAAGGCAGGTGTAATAGACAGGGAAAATATGCTCTAAAGATCCATTATTGGAAACTTATACTATAACGTTAGGTGCAAAATGCTTATGCTGCTATAACTTTATAGTCAGAGACAATGGCCTCGTAGAACGCCCAGCATCATAACATCACCATCTTTCCCAGACCTTAACATTTCCAGAGGGAAATCTCTTTTCCATAAAATTGATTTTCTACAAAAACCAGACGTTTCCTTCCATAATCATTGAGGTTCAATTCAATTTTACCTTGAGAAAGGGTTATGCAATAGAAAAATAAAAAAGCGTCTGCAAGCATCATTTCCAAGTACATTCAGGCGTCGGCGTCCCGAAGGTCAAAAGAGGTGAGGCAGAATGGCTTTTCGCCGTTTTAATTTATAATTGGAAGTTGCTACTCTACTTACCAATATTTCCGCCAACTTCAAATAGGGCATGACTTCTAAGGGACCGGTCCTTGTTGACTTGAGCCAAGAGGCAACTGAGATTGGGCCCTTGGGGAGTTTTCACAAAGTCACCGCGGCCGCCACCCCTCCTTCGATTCCCTGGTCCCACTCCCACAGGAGAACCACCGTTTTCTTCCAAATTTCGTTCTGCCTCTTCCAATAAGCTTAAATAATTAAACAAAAATACAGGATCATTGATTCCACCTGGACAATGCTTGACAATACTTACAACGAGACGATATCACCGGCGGTTGTTCCCGCATGTACTGGAATGCAGACCTCTGGAAAGCCCAATTGAGGAGCGGAAACTGTTAAAGTTGAAGAATTCTGAGAAGTAGTATTTTTCCTCAGTCCCTTCAGTTTCTTTTGTCTAAGGCAGTCATTGCTTTGTCGCATTTGAGACAGGAGGTCCGCAGGTACCACAAAGAGTGCAGAACCGGATCGGATGAGAGATTGAGTCAGGCATACCCACGTCGCTGCTCTATTAAGCTACAAATTAAAGCAACAGTTCACAATACCGCTTTGATGTTGATAAATTCGAACTTGTTTGATCAATCTCCCAAATTTTAAAACCTTCTCATCTGCATTCCATGAATGTCATTTCAACCCACAATTCTCGCAGGATCTATGTAAAAGCGGAGCCTATTTCTTCCCTTTTCTCACATCAACTTATTAATTAATTATGATTTGCGTAGGACGCTCGTGCATAATTAATTTAAGAAGATGGCAAAACCTTTAAGGTAAAAGGTAGACCATAAAATACGAAACTAATTAGTAATTACACAAATTATAATATCTCAATGATAACTTACTTCTTTAGTCTGAGACCTTATGTTGAGAGCAGAAGATGGGACGAGATTAGGTGCAAGAATCATAGAAACGTTATTTAAGCCCATTTTGTTCACTTCTGAATTCTTGATAAGATCCCGGAGAAAATCTAGAAGAAGGCCCAGAACTGCCTGATGACTCTGTGGTAGCAAAAGTACCAATAGGCGAAGACAGCTCTCTTGACTTCGATCTTTCAAATCACCTTGATTTGAAAGAGATTTTAAGCTTTGTCAACTTCATTTAAGATAAAAATTGTTTACCAGCAATGTCAAAAAATGTGTCAATATACTCAAATCCTAGAAGAGGTATTGGGAGCTCCCGAATGAATTGTTTGAGCAAATTTGCTACATCATGTGAGGAACATTGACTCATGGCAGCATCTACCTGAAATTTTTCGAAATTTTCAAAGTGCACCTTAAATTAAAGTTAAAGAAAGATCCATTTTCTTACTTGTTCGGGTTCCGCATATAGACTAGATTCGAAAATAGCTCTCAGGTCATTTATCTTGGCCTTGTTACCACCTAATCGAAGAAGACCCTAGGCAAAGGCATATCAAATCAATTAGTAATCTACCAATAAATCCTTTTATCTAAAATCATCACCCTATGACCACTGACCTCATCATTAATTGATCTTTTCCAAAGATGATTGAGTAATTTCTCAAATGCAATGGGTACTTGAAGAGTATTTTCTCCTGTCAAACGTCGATCTCTGCTTAAGAGGGTATCCAAACTTAGGCCAAAGACACCGGTAGGGGCCTCCTCTCCTACGCTAGGCTTCTTAACCCCTTTAGGAATTTTTCTTCGGCGAATTTGAATATTGAGATGATCACATTGGGCTGTGAGTTCCATCAAGAGGATACGCCGTAAATTCTTAACGTCATCTTCACTTAGGTCGCATAGCCGCGTGAGGCCAGACGGGTCAACAAAAGAATTCTCTGTCTAAAACAATAAATGACTGGTGAACTTTGGATGATAAACTTGATGAATTTAAACAAGTTCACTAACTAATTAATTTTTAATTCTATACAATTCATTACTAGAACTTCCTCCTCGACGAGTGTTCCGTTCTGTTGCTGCTTAGCCAACTCTTCACTAAATCCAATCTTGCTCGATGTTATATTGTAAGTTCGACTGTTAAGTTCTGCGTTGGAGTGATTATTCTGAGGAGTGAGTGTTCCAGAAATAATGGGAGATGACGTTGGCTTTCTAGAGTGGAGATATCCCTTCATATAAATTGTTCCTACGTTGTGGTAGTTAATCATCTCAATTCCTACGAATCGTAACATAAACAATTACTCAAGTAGAGAGCGAATTAAAGGAATGTTATATAAATCCATTGCAGACAAAAATTTACTACTTACCAGTTATGTCGTCTGACGCAATTTCTCCATCATCTGTTGCTGTACCCTTGATTGGGAATCTGATAGCGTGTCTAAAAATATCTCGGTTACTTCTCGGAGATTGCGCCGATGTAATGCTCCAAGGTTGGTTATCAAAAACAGAAACAAATGACGGAACTCCTGCGTCTGAACGATTCCTGTAATCACAATAAAAAATCATTTAAACAAATAATTGATAATGTTAAAGTAAATTACCATTTCAAAAAATCAAAACTTATATAGTTAGAAATAGAAGTGCAAGAATGTCTACCTCCGCTTACGTCTTGGTAAACAACCAGCAAAATAGGAAATCATCACGCATACAATTTTAGCACAAGCAATAGCTTTGAAAGTCTCAAGTTTATCCAAAATATTTGGAACAATTTGACCTTATTTGTTTTACACGTACCAATTTCACTAATGCGCGTACTAATCATTGTCATGTTGCTCCAAATCTATGGCGGAAAATGGCTCTAAATCTTACACCAATATTTGCGAGCGACAAGAGTAATTGACATACATTAAGTTTTCCATAAAGTTGGGAGTCGAAGGCCGCCTTGGGGGTGACGAATCGATGAATTCTCCAGAATCTAATGAATCGGGAGTTGCACTTCGTGAAGAATCCTTTTGAAATATACACAAATAGTTTTAATATACAAAGTAAAACAAAACATAATTACCTACAGGTAACAATGGATCGTCAAATAAAATTATTTACCTTATTTTCCGAATGGTCATGTTGAAAAAAGCTTCGAACATCAGGTGGCCGTCTTTGATTTTTTCTTCGCTTCTTTAGCGTAGCATTCAACGTTCTGATTCTCTTGCGCACTGCATCTGCCTGATGGGGTTTTAAACTTAGTTTCTGTACAGCATTCCCAAGGTCACTCTCCGGAAGACTCTTGCCCTGCCGCCATTGCTGGGACATTTCGCCAAATCCAACTTCATTCAACCAATCAGCCTCAGTTTCACCTAGAAATCCATCATTTTGAAAAATAAACAATTTGTTCACTACAATTAACCCAATTAATTATAAATATAACATACCTTCGTCCGTGACATTTCCTCGCCCCTCGTCATCGTCCAAATTGGTCCCATTGCTTTCGACTTCACGCCAAAAGTCCTCCTCCAAAAAGATGTCAGCCCTCATGTCAGTCATGCCACCAAATCCAAATTGCCAATTTACTTGTCGCAGTAATTTTCCAACTCCAATTATGGAATCTCCTGGATCCTTTTCCTAATTCTCACTCCCTCAACCCACTAAACGATAATAATAATTTGTTATTCAACTTAAATCACTTTCACTTTTCCGACTTGAAGTGACTAACCTCTTGTGTATCTGTTTAGAATTACAACTGACGCAGAGGAGCAATTACTTCTATCAGACCTGCAATTAGAAGATTCAATTTAGATAAAACGATAAAAGCAGCACCTCAAATTCGAAACAACACATCACGCAGGTACACACCGCAGTTATGTCAATTACGTTCCTATCTTATCAGGCACAGAAGACGATTACCAATTAATAGGCCTGGCAATTCACGGTAATCAATAATTTCATCTCAAAATTATTTACAAATTCCAATGTCAGTTCCTAAATGCCTCTCATTTACGCAACAATTGAATTGAACAAGGTTAAGCAGCAGGGAGAGGGAAGAATCCTAGTAAAATTAGACGGAACTAAAGCCTCGTCCTAGATCGATAAGAATATTGCTATTAAAGGCCATTAGACACATTACGATAACTAAACAATGGACAATGCCACTTCACACTAACCCATGAAGAAGACAACAAAAACAGTATTCACAAGAGCTCTACTGCGGGTTAACAAAGCCTAGAAAACTTTCTGCCTTAGCTTGACATTTTGAAAGATTATGGTATTGAAAGCGAAGAAAATTCGAATTTTAATGGCCGATTTTGGCGTGATACGGTTGACGCTCCTTGACGTTGACGAACGCTTAAGATTCTGATTTGCGAATTTTAGTAAAAGTTGTCCTTGGCTTCGCTTCTGCGCACTGTTGCTCAAGCGTAGCCCATTTATTCCAACATCCCTGAATTAAAAATTGACCGAACTGTACCAAATACACAAACTTATACAGAACACACCAATCAACCTCCCTAACGGACCATACGTTTTTAATTTAAACAATTTACACAGACTAATCAAAACATTTTTATTACACAATCTATCAGAATTTATTTGATGACTGCATCACAATTTGTAAACTTTAATAGCGAAGCACTTTATCCTCAAAGAATGTCATGCGCCATAACGAACAGACCTCGCCTTACCTATTGTGCACCCATATCATTACCATTTAAGCATTTGGCTGTTAACTAACATTAACATTTGCTAATAGTGGCTAAGCCAACAATATCCGTAGAGGTGCACGATTAAAATTACAAATGATGAACCTCTCAAGGTCAATTTAACACACAAAAAATGTCAAACCACCTTTACCAAAAAAATGTACAGATGTATTACAAGAAGAAATCGTAAAATCGTGACACGCAATCGATGATAGTGATAGAAATTCGTTGGAAAAGCAGAGGACGCACAGCCCTGCTGGGTATTATAAACATTGCAAATTATATCGTAAAGAAGTCAAAAGTGTTCATGGAATTGACAAACAAGGAAACACGGAGACCAGTTAGCAAATTGCGTGTTGACAGCGTAATCCAATTAACTATTGAACTCTTCCGTATCCAAAAACAATGACAATAGAGCGCTGCGTTTCACTAACAAGTGGTAAACTCCTACCTTTAATTATACGCCTAACTGCAAATTTCAATTGACTAGGGCCAGCGGCTAAACAATATTTGATTTGTCAATGAAAAGTGTTTAGCGTGCTGTGACCCTGAATTTCCCTTTGCCAGAAAGTTTCACCAGTTAGCAAATCCAATCCATTAATTCCCCTAGACATGCATATTATTACAAAGCAGAAAGTGATCATGCTAAGCTGTTTAGAACCCTTAAATCATTCTACCGGAGACCCTAAACGTTTAGCACAGGCAAACCAGAGAAAGCTAGTTAAGCCTTAGATAATTTATACTGAAGTGTGAAATTAGAGAGAAATCGTTTAAAATTTTCTTTTCCCATCTACAGCCAGCCTCCATAAAAACGTGCCGAGCCCAAGATCACCGATCTTGACAAGTGGTTTCATTGACAAGCCAATCTTGTCGAGTAGGTCTTAATAATTAAGACTAGAGTTACATATCCCTTCCAAACTGTCATGACCCACTCAGTTTCCTACAGAGTAATCCGCCAAGCTTCTTCCTTCCAAATTATCCCGAATATAAACCCTTTGTATGCCCTAATATCCGTGAACTCTTTAGCCTTCAGCTCTACTTTCTGCCCTGATTTTGTTTCTTCATAAACTTAATGGCCCCGGTCAAGATGACCACTGACCTAATTCAAGTGTGTGATTACTTTTTGTTTACTTCTCCGTTTGGCCTATCCAGTTGCAAAATGCGTTTCGGATGTGAAGCCAATTGTGACGACGACGACACGGTCCAGTAGCCAAGGACCTTGCGCGATAAGATGCCGGGCCGGATAAAGCTCCCTGCGTCCGCGGAGGTTAGGCGATAACACTCGAGGACTTTGCCTAGGAAGGAGGTGAACCAAATGGACCAATGTTAGGCTGTTTCTAGAATCTATTTTTAGAGATGTGAGATGAGTGTTTGAGTGGGGGTACCTTAAGGGCTCTTTTTAGTCGGTCAGCTGTTAGTGGGTTGACCTTGGTGACCTGGATGTGACACTGGTGGTTTGGGGTACTTGGATGACAAGAGAGTGTTTGTGCGACTAACTTGTGCCCATTTCCAAGTCTTGACAGGTATGCGGAGTGGACATGTCTCAAGGAGAGCAGCTCAGTCCCCTCCTTAGCCTGAGCATTCCACTTGGAGATTACATTGAGGAGGAATTTGGGTTGGAGAGACCCAGCAGGGTTTCCAAGTACCCTCCTGGCGCCACCCACTCACGCACCACGTTAAAATTTAAGCTACACTCTGCACATCAGACGTCTTTTCTAATCCCTTAGTTGTGATTTGAAATTAATAACTTTATGCAAAACTAGCAAAACTATAAAGAAAAACGAAAAGTGAGCAAATCTATCCCGTTTAGGTTGAAATTCTACTGTTGTCAACACAAACAAAACTCACAAGATGAGGGACAACAGTCATACAAAGCCATGCTCCGAGCCTCGTACGTAACACACCGCAATTATAGCGTGCTGAATACAGATTAACTACGTTATTTACTCAATTTTCATGGAAGGTTTGGAGTCTTTTAGAATAGGTACTTTGAAGAAGAAAAAAATGCTCTCATATTGTTGGGAAATTAATCCGAACTTCAGATTCTTTAAATACCTTCTCTTTCATGTCAATGTTTTCACCTTATTTTTAGATTGTTAGTTTTAGATTCAATAAGAAATTTACATTATTTCGCTCAAAAGTTTTTATTACTTTGAATTTTGCTTGCAACCGTGAAAGTTTGAATGAATTACTTTAGTCCAAATGGCTTGTTCAGCTAAACAAGCCCATTTTTGGACAACCAGATCTATAAATGTCTAATTGATAACAGAAACGTTTAAATAGCTATCCAGAAAAGTAATGCCTTATGTCTTACTTAGGACAACCAGTAAGCAACAAGCAACGATTAAAATCACAAGCGTCCTTATCCCAGGACGGGCTTGTTTGGTTTAAGGGTGATTATTTGTTATGATGACAACCGTGTTTCGAAATTTTTCTCAGTTTAAAAAAAACGACAACTAATGATAGTCTTAGTGACCCCTGACCCCTCCCATTCATGCCTATGGCCCCCTAAGTTACCCAAGTTACCCCCTTTTGTTATATGAGTTAATTAAATTAAGAGATATTGGTAATTCAATCATAGGCATGTGTCCTTGATCTGAAGTGGCTAGATGGATTTTAAATAGCTCGAAGCGTTAGGTTGCATTGGCTGACAAGATGCACAAAAATTTCAATAATAGCTATTTAGGGTGAAGTAACTATAATTTTTTTCTTTTCTTTTCATAATTTTCTTACTTTCATTTAATCCTAACATTTAGTTTTACAAATGTTGATCCTATGACCTAATCCAACCGCATAAGTCATTCAGTTTTATTTTTACTTATTTTGCATAATGTCAGCTTGCCAATTTTAATACTTGTTGATTTCACACTTTTACGAAAACAATTAATCAAAAATCTCTATGGAGTGCAGAGTGGGACTGGAGTAGATGATTATTTCCAAAGGAGCCGCTTGCGCTTGTTGGAGCGGAGTTGGTGAACCCTGCCTGATGCTTGCATAAGTAATTCTTATTGAAATCTCAGGTGAGCAGAGGTGAGACTGTGGAATTCAACATCTTCTCACCTGTCCCTTCAACTGTGGCTATATCACCATAGCTTGGAAATCGTAGGAAACGTGAATGGGATATGCAGCGGTCATTCCCACCTGATCCTTCTACGCATCTTTACCTCACCTGTCCATCAATTAACTTCTCAAACAAGAAGGGAGGCTGGGTGCTATGATACCCATTTAAATTAACTCTCTTCGAGATCTACTAAGGTAACTGCAAAAATCACCCTATCGCACTTGCAATGCTAGTAGCAATGCTTATTTTCTCGAAACGAGTTATAAGAATTAATTAATTTCATTTGCTGCTTACAGGTTGACTCGTCACGAAATTTGTTAATAGAGATCTTCACCATTGCTACAAAATTTCTTAGAGAATTTCTGGACCATTTTCAGTGGACGCTGAATACTCTCCTCAGGATGGGTTCGTAAAGCTCAATTGCAATTGCAAATTTTTCTGGCATAAAGAAGAACTTCCGGATTTTGTTCCACTTTGATCTGAGCGAAGGTGAGATCCCTTCAACTGTTGCCTAACATTATCTTCGTCATTGTGTTTGATGTGTAAAAGTGAAAGTGTCTTCTTCTGTTGACGCAAGGTGCCATGTCCCCTCTCCAAGGACGACGTCGTAGAAAATTTTGAGTCTAAATCTCCAACGGTGGCTTGTCGCCGTGTAATGGCCGAAGGCTGGGAGTTATGGAAAATGCTCCTGGAGGTGATCACTTTTTGTGCCCAGTACTCGGTCGTCCTTCTCATCACTGTAGCCTCCTACTTTGAATTCGTCTATCACAGACTTATATCTGGTCAATTCAAGTCACTGTCACGGGAAATTATACTCGTAAGATTTGTCTGTTACCGACACGGTTCCTGTCACATCAGTTTTGTTCGATTCTCCAGGTCACGGGATCGGGTCGAGGCATTGGTCGCGAACTCTGTTTAGAGGTTGCCAAAACTGGAGCCACGGTCGTCTGCTGGAGCAGAAGTGCTAAACCGAATGAAGAAGTTGTCGAGAAAATTAGGAGTCACGGTGGCAGAGCGTTTGCCTACACCGTTGATGTTAGCAATAGAGCTCAAGTAGAGTACACTGCGAAACTGGTAAGCAAAATTAAGCTTCGTGTTCTCATAAATCCTTGTTTAACGATTTAATTCTTTGATAGGTCAGAAAGGACATTGGTGAAGTGACAATCGTGATAAACAATGCGGGATTGATGAGGATTCTACCGTTTCTGGAAACCCCACCAGAAGACATAGAGTCCATGTTTCAAGTCAACGTTTTATCTAATTTTTGGGTACATTCAGCATTTTCGAAATTAATCTTTTTGGAATCTGAGAATTATATTCCGTCTTTATTACCAATTAGGTGCTTCGAGCTTTTCTTCCGGGAATGATCGAGCGCAACCGAGGCCATATTGTGTCAGTCTGTTCGGCATGTGGGATTCTACCTACTCGCTACATTGTTCCTTACAGTGGAACCAAACATGCCGTTCAAGGGTACATGGATGCCCTTCGCGATGAGATCTTTCACCATCCCAAGAAACCGAGAATTAAGTTCACTACCGCCTACCCCTTCTACTGCCGGACAGAGATGCTAGAGGAAGGCGTTCCTCATACTAGGTAATTAAATTATCTTAATTCTAATTCATTTGTGAGAAAATTAATTAATCTATGATTCCGAAAATCGTAGATTCCCCTACCTGTTTCCAATTGTGACTCCGGAGCTAGTTGCCCGAAAGGTCGTTGAAGGCATTCAAAGGGAGCTGGACTATATCTATATTCCAACCCTGATAGGGTGGTTGGCCATGTTCTCTTGGTAAGACAGCAAAGTCTAAACTTTTATGATTCGCAGATTACTCATTCTTACCTTTATTTTTCATGATGTATAGGTTAGTGACCCCAAAGGCCGTGACAGCCCACGGTGACTTCCTGGAAGTGCATATTGACCCCAGGGAAAAGAAAACTGCGTAAATACTTTAGAAGATAGTAACTTCAGTGCTCCAAAGAGAAGAAGACTGTGTTCCTACTGTTGCCCAGTCCCAGCGCCATCCTTTATTTTTCGGTGGATTCTTATTTAAGTTACTTTAAAGCATAGAAAAAGAACAGTCAAGTTTCTGACATTTTGACAATTACATACGTCTGTAAGTTTTGTACTGCAACCAAAAGGAAATGAATTTTTAATATCAATTTTATGGATAAACCTTTTTAGCTCTGCGCATATTTGATCAAAGACCGTTTAATTCCCATTTAGCACTTTTTTGCGTTCCATATTGTTTATCTTTCAACGGTTTATAATATTTCGATAGAATAATCCTTAAGTTTCTAATTACTTGAGCTAATGAAAAATTCAGTACAGAAACTTGTTTTCCGTTTAATGGGCCAAAGCTCCTCTCAATTTCCCAAAGTGCTCCTCAGATTTTGAAAATGAACTTTGAGCTTCATAATTTAGCTGGACTAATTTGCCCCATGTCTCACAAAGGTGCCTTTAAGGAAGGTGGTAATTGGCCCCCTTAAGTTAAGGCCCCTTCTAATTGCTCCCTTGATTTCTCCAGAGAGAAAGTTGGAGGAGTCAGTTGAAGCGTCAGGAAGGGCTCGTCCTTCACTGTGAGCCCTTGACGCTAATCTGACAGGAATATTTGACTTTGGGCGCAAAGGAGCCCTTCACCTTCCCAAATTTTGGAAATTCTGAAAGATTTAAGTATTAAGGACCACCCCACCGCCGCCGCGGCAGATTGACACTCCCTACTTCCGCATTCATTTATGCAAATTGGAGGGAGTAAAGTTCCTATCTCTTCTTTATTAGATTCGGCCGGATCAGATCAGCCCAAACCCACCAATTACCCCCAACTCCTCGCTCATTAACTCGAGCCTTCATTTTTTAAAAAATTCAAACAGCTCCCAGCACAAGGTCATAATCTGGAGAGGAACTGGAAGTTCTGGCATTGAGGACTGTCACCTTTTCAAAGGCTCCCTCCTCACATCTTTCGTAGAAAGGAGTTGTTAATGAAGGGATTTGGAAGGAAGGTGCTTTTCCCAATTAGTCTCGGCTTTTCTCCAGCGGGAACACTTTCTCCAGGAAAATTTTCTCCAGCGGCGGAGAAAGCAGTGGGGAAATCGCTCAAAAGTTATCATGGATTAGAGAATCCCAATTATGCAGGGATTTGGAAACAACTTAACGGAGATCCGCCAATCACAACTTAGACATTTTGGCACGAATTTCAAAGACAAGGAATCGCGTCTTCTCTAAGAATTTCAGCAATCTTCTAATCACGAAGCCCAACTTAAGCCTTGATTATTCTAAAACAATTCAACAGAAATCAAAGTCAAAGAATTAATGTATTAACTAAGATTAAATACAATTTGTAACCATGTTCGTGCGTCAATCGAAATAACAGTTTTCATAGTAAACTTTACATCAATCTTGGTATTTGAACGAAATAAATTCAAATAAATTCAAATAAAATTCAGTAGTATTCAGAATACGGACAATCGAATATAAACATTTAATTAATTTAACACTTTGGAATAACGCGAAAGCGCTATAATATGTTACATTAACGAGAAAAGTGTTTCCGCACGCTCCCCATTTCCGCTCCTAATAGTGCTTTTTGAAAGTGAAAGGATGAATTCGAATCAAAATAGCTTAAGTAAGGCAATTAAAACACCGTTTGAAATACTTAACTCGAATTATTTTTGCACTGCTACTTCGCTTCTGTTTTTTTAAATAATGTCACAATGGTGTAAAAGAAAGTCAAATTAATTGCTTAAAAGTTTTTCAGCCCCGTATAACTGGATGTTGGAAGATTCCATTTTCATTGGAAGCGGATAAGTTTTTTTTTTTCATTTTGAGAAGCGTAAAGACGCTTTCTTCTTCGCACTGTGTGCAGAGTGTCAGCTGAGTTTATTTTCCGGGTAGTTGATTTCCTTGGGATTGATGGATGGGGTTGGACGGAGATTGCTATTGCGAGACGTAATTTCGAGGCGGCGCAGGTGCTTCCCTCAAATCCATCCATGTCTCATTGGAAATTTCCAGCGACATCATCTCGACCTTTGACCTCTGACCTCATCGTGAGTTGAATGTGGGCAACGGTCACTGGCCCAGTTCCTCCAATGGCCAGTCCAAATCTCTCCCCAATTCATCATGCCACTTATCGATACATCTAAATGGGCTACTATCGCCTTCCGTCTGATTAACGCCATCCTGGGTCAAATGGACTTGAGCCAAGGGAGGAGGCGCTGGAAGATAAAGGCTGCTTTCTCCACTTTCTCTTCACTTGGGGAAGAACATCTCAGTCACTTCACAACCCTCGCATCATCCGCACGCACAAAAGCATCTAAATATTTGTCAACCGAGAAAAGCTATTCTAGAGATAGGTTTGAAGAGCTATTTTAAACGATTTAAAGTAATTAACTAGATTTCAAATAAGTTTAAGGAGTAGAGTTGTAAAGGGTGAAAGGAAAGGTGGTAGAGGTGAGTTGGGGGTTGATTTCCTGAGGCACCTGTGAAGAGCCACTTTCTCTTTTCAAGGGGGCACAAGTGGAGAAAGTGGCGAATCTCCTATAAAAAGAAACCCTGCGCAAAATCTTAAGGTAAGCCCAATTAGCATTATATTCTTCTATTAGCCTTCCATAAAATCAGGCTAGAATTCTTGAAAAAGTAATCAAACAAGCTACACCTTCAGCTTACATTAAATCAACCATGCAATTTTACATACTAATAGAACCTTAATTAAAAGCCTTGTATATTGAATTACTCAAATTCGCGAATTTTTATTTTTATACGTGTAAATGCAAGCTTTTAACCATAGGAAAAAGCAAATTTTGCACAATTTGTAATTAAGTTGAGTGCAGAAGTCTTCAATTTGTTTTAAAGTCAAACAATAAAAATCTAAGGAGCTCAGGCCCCTTTAAAGCTTTAATTCTTAAGTTAAAATTTTTAAATTAACATAAAGTATTTTTCATTTGGAGTGAATTATGTATTATCTTGCCAAATTTAAACTGAATTTTAATTTGAACAGTCAAATTTATCGGTAACTGTTCCGATTTCAAAAAAAAGGGGTTGATAGAAGATTTTCAATAATGATTTGTGAGATGGAAGTAGCTGTATGTGTAAACTGGAAACCAAAGCGAATTAGTAGAAAGCACATGTTCACAAAGATTAGATTAGGTTAATTATAATAATGATATCGACACTTTAAGATAAACTGGTGACCATCATTAAATCTGAACTGATCAAGCGCAAGTAACTAAACATTTGAATTTCCCCAACAATTTCTGGGTTAAAGCGCTGTGTAGTATGAGATAAACGATTCGCTGAAAATTAGGCTAATTAATATAAGGCCTTTATTTGCTTTGCGAAGAATTCTACTTTTCGCAATCTCAATTGCAAAAACCTTGTTTTGCCTACTTAAGAAGCACGCTTTTTGCCTCAATGCCTTTCCAAATAGGAACAGGAAATGGGATATTTGAATTCCAATCCTTTTGGCTGAGAATTTCCGCTGGGCAGCAGGTATACAGTTGTGAAGCTAACGTTCCATTGTTCCCATCCATTTCCCCTTTAGTCGATTTTAATTTAATTTGAGAATGACAGGCTTCGGCTTCATGTCCACCAAAAGTCTCATTTAGTGCTCAAAAGAGCGCTAAAAGGCAAAGGATAATCTCCAAACTTCAAACTTTCTCCTTTCTCCACAACTTCAGAGGAAGGACAAATGAGGCCTAGGCACGGGAAAAGTTCCATCCCTCTGGAATGTGCACTTATTACATCTTACCTGACTCTTTAGTGGGCAATAAGCATGCCATTTTATCGTCATCCGTTTTCTTTTGTGCCCAAGAAGTCGCTTGCTTTTCAATCAAGTAATTAGCAGATCCAGCATCTGGTCGCAGAAGTGGGAAATAAGTTCGTGGTACTGATTAACTTCCTGCTTTCACCAAGGGATTGAAGCTGGGGTTGATGAGGAATTTCCGGTTGAAGGGTCCATAAAAAGGACCTCGAGTCCAAAAGAAAAGGCATAAAATATCCAGCCAAACTTCAATTTCCCCATCATTGACTCCACCCCATCAATTACGCCACAATCACCAAGTCATTTGAGGCGGAGGGCCAGAAGCCACAAAAATCGGCCAAAGATGACCCTCTCACTTCCTTCGCCACCAAAAATAGAATCATCGATTTCATACGCATTTTTTTTTTCACTATTTCCTCCACTACTATTTCAGGATAAATTAGACATCAAACTTACGACGAAATTATTTCTTTCCCTTTTTCCGGTCTCATTAATGCTCCAAATTAATATTTAGACAACTTTGTTCAATGTTCAGAGCTTCAATTTTTAGAAACAATTAACACAGAGAAAGTCCGCACTTCTATAATTGTGCCCTTTTTGATATTCTTGCCATCAATTTTGAACGCGTACCCCGATTTTGAAAATCTTGGACTAATTGTGCTTGTACAATTGTGAAAAAAATAAACAATTTGGAAGCTATTGCATAATTTGCGAAAATTTGTTATTAAGAAAATGAATGCACAAAATTTACTGAATGATCGCTAACTTTTGATTGATGAAATGCATCTAAGAGAAACACGTTAAAACTATTCTTAGGTTAAATTTTAAAAAATCTTATTTGAAAATTTTTAAAGCAGCAAAAGACGACTAATTAAAAAAAAATCAAAGAAGAGTGATTTTCCGGTTAGAGCCGCTTTTCCGTGTCACTCAGAAACTGGTTGAAAGAAGCTCAACCATAGATTGCTGGTTTTTAATACGATAAATGGAGAAAGCAAAGAAAAAGTTAATTCCAAAGTGTCATTTTCCTTCTGAGTGCGGGAATGAGGCTGATTTGGAGAAAGTTAGGGAGGGAGAAAGCGTGTTAGCGTAGAAAGTAAAGGAAATCTGGAGAAAGTCATCAATCGATAGTGATCTCATGTCCCGATATTTGCATTTCTCTTCATTTTCCATTAAGAGACAAAAATCCTCTTAACTTTCTCCCCATTTTCCCTTAGAATTCAAATTTCACTTTTAGAGAAGCATTCCATACCTTTTTTTTAGAAAAGTATGGAACCACTTTCAAGAAAACTAAACCTATTCCCCTTCCATTCTTTTCCAACTTTAAGACAAGGAAGGCGGACAGAATTAAAAACTCAATTTAGAATCTTCACAAATACTCAAAATATCAAAATCATCTGCTTCAACTTTCACCAAATTTTCGACAATCTTTTCTGTAAACGAATCTGCGGTAGACTCGGGGGAGAAAGTAGGGGAGGGGTGAAACTGTTCCGGAAGTCTCGCTGTCAGGCAGAATGTCACACCCAAAAACTTTTCAAAAATTGCTACTTTCAAATGATCAAGACCCAAAAAATAGGGAATTTTCTGACATCTTTTGATAAACCCACCCTTCAAAAAAGTCAAGGAGGGTTTCCCAGCATTGTTTCAATTTTTACCTCCAAATAATTCAAACACTTGCTTTCTCAACTTTTTCTTCTTTTTTATCATAGCGACTGTCAGTTGGACTTGCTGGCAGCATTCCATTTTTTATGTTTACCATTTTCAAAACTTCCGTCACGCACCCCCTCCCTCCCCGTTAAGGGCTTCGCGGTAGCAACAAATGGACTAGGACTGCTAAGGGTCATCAATTTGACTGCAGCGCTTAAACTGTTGCTTTCCTCAAGTCCTCTTCCAGAGCTAGCGCTCCTCCAGCCTCAAAGTCGTGGATGACATACTCTTAATGTGTTTTCTAGTGAGAAAGTTGTGATAAATATTTTATGACTTCCTGCATCTTCTTTTTTGCTTTGCAGAAAAGGCTTAGGCTGCTGGTTTGCTGGAGGAAGCGGAAGTGGTGACATCGCAACAGCCGCTTGTCACCCTTGTCGTCGTTGTCGTCGTCGTCCTAAATCCTACTCGCCACATACAAAAATTGTCGCCAAGCTTCTTCACTATGTCAACTGCTTTCACCCTCTTTGCCACTGTCCTTGTGGCCATCGGAAGTCATCCATCAGGTAAGACGCCATTTCAATTGAAGTTTTTTTTTGGCATATTTTAACATGGGTTCCAGTGTTCAAAAGTTCAAGAATTTAAAATACTACCACCAAAACTTTCCCTTTGCATTCAAATCTTCAACGAAAAGGATGAAGATGAAGGTCTTGAGTTGATTAGCCTTTCTCACAAGGCTAATGTGGTTAGGCTCGAGTCTAATTGGCTCATTCCTATGGGAATATTGCTAGGGAGGAAAGCGTCTCAAAACGCGAATGGAGGCGTGAAGAAAGTTAAAACGTTTCCCACAAAGTCCTGGAGCACGCATTTCTTCGCCTTTTGGACGACAAGTAGCCTCGGAGACACTTCCAGAGCTTTCTAAACATGAAACCGGAGCTTTCTCGCTCTTGAGGAAAGTTTGGATCTGGAAAGTGTAATTGATCCACCCTGTTTCACTTTAATTGGATTTTAATTATGAGTCTCATTAGGAAGAATAATTAATTTTGTTTAGGATTATTAAGCTAGAGGGGAAAACAATGAAGAATGAAAGCTGCACCCGGACTTTCTCCTGCTCCTGACACCACCAACATAAATTAACCCCCTAATCACCGACCGAAAAACAATACACAAAATAGGCACACTAACATTTCCAACAACCCGCAATTGATTAAGTGTAGATCTGCGTTGACAGGGACAAAGAGGGATTTTTAGGTAAAAGGCTTGCCAAAATTTTGTTTTGAAAAATTAAAAAAAGATTTAAAACTTTTGAGTCTCTTCATCGTTTTGTGTTCTATTGATGGAGAGGCATTAGAGGCAGGTAAAGTAATTTTTCGTTTTTGTGCTTTCTCCATTCAAATATTTTGGCAGAGAAAGAGAAAAGAAGAAAAGAATTATCTCTAATTGCTCCTAATTTGGACGTCTACCAACTTTCACTTTTTACAGTTTTCCGGTTTTTTTTTCTTCAAATTCAACCACTCTCCAGGACCCGACACCCCAGCCGTAGAATTTGCATAGAAAAGGCGTTTTCCAGCCATTAGCCAAAGGGAAAGCGAAGCTTCAAAAACCTTTTTTCCAGGCACTACCAATCCAATGGAACTGGAAGAGAACTGGAAGAAAAGCGTCTCACTTGGCCCCCAATCAGTCCTTAATCGCTCCTCTGCGTCCATCTGTCTCTCGACTTTCTCCTCTAAGCAAATTTAGAACAAAACCGCTTCCCCCTTTTCAATTTTTATGCTCTTTTCTAAAAAAAGGTAAACAATCCTACCAGCTTCCAAAGTTTTTTAAACCTCAAAAGATCAAAACTTTTTTTTTATTGGGCTTCCTTATAAGAGCCAATATCACCACTTCTATGGCACCCTAGAGTAGAACAGGATGGGAATACTTTTTAAGTACCTTTTTGCTACACCCTGATTAAACGGAGAAAAAAGTTTTTGATATTTTTAGAACCAATGGCTGAAAGTGCACGCATTGAACCCCAATATTGAGTAGTGTGTAGAGGGCCTTGATTTGGAGAGTCCTGCGCAGCCTCACACTCGCCCGTACCTGTTGTATGCAAATGAAGGGAAGATGAAGTCTGAGTGAAATTGTTTGAAGCGGCTGCTTCTCGATTATCCCTGGCAGATGCAGGGCCGTAGCTGAGGCCTAATGCTGGAATTCGGCCATTAGACTTTCAAATATTCTTTTTTCCAGTACTTTTTGAATAGGCTGGAAGGAAGAAGCCCCTGATTGCATTTCCTAATCCAATGGAGAAAACCACTTCTTCTACTTTCTTTCTTCCCTTCTCAGAGACAGCGACAGCTGCACTTTCTCCAGCACTTTCTCCAGCACTATTCCAGTGTAGCATTGCATCTTTGTATCTTTCCAACTTTCTATATTTCCAGTAGAGATTCCAGTGAGACACGTACTGATCAAGGAAGAATTCTTCTTGGTGACATGAGACGCAGATGGAGATTTCCCTTGGCCTTCCTCATAATCACATCATCTAATTCATACGACACAATCCCAAGAATCCACAGACCCGGAAAGAATTCAAATCTAACCGCACGGAAAAGAGCGTTTCGTCGCACATAGCCCCAGAGATAGAATCAGCGGCGATGGAAGCGATATGTGGGTGAAAGTCGACGATACCTGTTGCCAGCCAAAGCAAAACATGCCCCAAAGTCCATTTCCATGTAAATCTCTCTCTTGTCCTGAAGGCTATACTGGCAGAAGCTAAATCAATTTGGCATGATTCCCACAGTAGTTCCCATTTCAATGCAAATCACATTTAAACCAAAATTCGATCTCAGGCGCTAATGACTTTTGGCTAGTGTAACGGTTACACTGTAACCAAAGTTCATTATTCCAGTAGGTTAATTATGGTCGACTGAATTTTATAAATTATTTTTAACAATTTAATTTTTTATGTCGGGGTCGTAAACTCATAATATTTCTTTTTGCTATCATTAGTAATGAATCATGATTAAAGATTCAATCAGTGCTATTCAATCATCAGTGTTCAGTAGAAAATTACATTTTTTGGATTTAAAAATTGGTAATAAGTTAAAAAAAAGTGTATTTGATTATTTACATTTTCCAATGTAATGTACTGTTTCGGTTAGATTACCATTCCTGCTGAAAGTTCACTACGTTTAAGGGATCAATGTCTGGGGGAGTGAAAGTATTTTGTAGTGAAAGTACCCATGTTTTAGGAAGGATATTTATTGTTTCGAGGGTCTGACAGTAGGTGTGGGAGTTAAGCCCTGACCCCGTGTGGGTCATAGACACATGTTTTGGCCTTCTCGGAAGGTAGGTAGGTACTTGAAGGGCCAAAGGTGGTTGAGTGAGGTGTCAAGGAAGTCATTTGTTCTGCGGATCTTGGCACAAATGAGGCTCATGTTCTTCCTAATTTAATAGAATAGACAATATGCACATTCCAGGGCAGGGCTTTCACTTCAAGGCCCTCTGCACGGTCACATTAGGTGGAGAGGGCTAAAGCTTTCTCCTAGGCCTCCTTAGCCCACCTCCCACTGGACCCATTTTTTAGACAATAGAAACTCCTGGAGAAGTCCTGGAGAAGAACAACAGGAGAGCCCTGGATAAGGCCTGAATTGTGTCGAGGAGGCCCTTCCTAAGAGACTCATGGGATCAAGTGAAAGAAACTGCAGGAAAAAGCCATTCTGACTCCTGACTTTCACCCACCCTTTCAAAATCTCCTGCTTTCCCTCTCCGGGTACTTTCGCCAGTCTTTCTAACTTTCCCCGCTTTCCCTTCACTCCGTGTGAAGTTGTTTAGCAAGGATTCAATTAAAGGTGGAAATGAGGTCATTAAATCAGGAGAAAGTCCTTGGCTCACTCTTTATCTGCCTATTCCGATCTCTCACCCTTGATTGCCTGGGATGTCATCTCTGCCCCCTCTGTAACTACCGACGACGACCACTGCCAATGTCGGCAAAATGTCGCCAAGAGCTCCTTAACGACCTATTCCCCGCCCCCACAACTACTCTCAGCTCCCCTTAACGCTCCAAAGTTATTCTTAACTCTGCTGGAAAATATCCGGAAGGTAAGAGAGCCGGAACATCTTGATTTTATGTTCAGCAGAAGTTGGACTTGAGCACAAAAGGGAAAATCATTTTATGGTTTCCCTAAGTCCCATTTAATTAGTCCCCCACAAAGAACTCTCTCTTTCACTTTCACTTTAAGTCTGGACTCCGGCAATCAAGGGAAATTTTAGCAGACTCGCTTGTTCAAATCTTTTGTTCAAAATTACTCGTATAGCGCCTCAATCTGAGAGAATCCGAAGAAGTGCTAATAGGGAAGAGGAATTTGGAAAATTCCTCCATTGGAAGTAGGGTCAAAACGAATTAACCAAATTTTTAAACAAGCTTTCACTTTATTTCGCAAAGCTATAACTTCAGGCTACAAAATTAAGACTAGATGACGACATAACTTCACTCTAGAAAATGAGATGAGTCAAATAAATCGTGTAGAAATTTTTTTTAAACCTTTGATTCTAAGGAGGTTTAGTTTTTGGCGTACACGAAAGCGAGCTAAATAATTTAACAAAATAAAGACAAGTTTTGTGAGATTTCTAGAATTTAAAGAAGTAAACGTTCCTTGCACTGTTTCCGCAACATCCTCCCCCTTTGCTCGTTTTAAGTTTAATTTGGTTTAGAAGACAACAAGGGACTCGTCACAGCCTTTTTTAGACTCTTTTTCTAAAAAAGTTAAATTTTAAACACAGAAAGAGGGGGTAGTGTCGACTCAAATGAGGCTCGACTTTTAGCAGGGGAGCTCTTCCAGAGTCCAATTATACGGTTCAGGAGAGCTTAGAGTCGTATGCTGGAGAAGTCATTGTTACTTCCTGGAGCCTCCAGGAAAGTTAACCCTGGAAAATGAAAAGCTAAAGAACTTAACTCAGATTGCCAAGTTTTTGGTCGTATGTGGACTTCAAAGCCCCTGTGATTTGGCTCTGTTTTGAGTCAAGTGGCGATTCCATTGAGTGAAAGTATGCTTTCTCCGTCCATATCTGATCTGGTGCAGAGGGGATTGTAGCGTTGCTGTTTTTGGCGAATTACGTGTAAGGGCTATGGAGGGCGTGCGGAAGATGCTTGTGCGGAAGCTGTAAGAAATTCTGTCTCTGATTAAGAATTCTAATCAAGACATTAAGAGAGGCTCTTTCTATTCATTGAAGAGGGCTGGAATAGGAGGATGCGGAAATGTGTCCCAGTGGAAATGAATGGGAGCTAATTTATCCTGAATATTCTCATAATTCCTTCAGACAACTCCATTATTCCAAGACAAAAGGGAAAAAAGAAACATTCGACAGACTTTCTCCCTTTGAAATACATTCTGGAAGTGGGAGGCGAGGCTCAACAAATCTAAATCCAAAGGCGGCATCGCGCCTTATCTCCGCCGCCATCTTCCCTTCCCTCGAAATTGCCACGACTCTCTAGTCCGGATTTTAATAAATGAGTACTTTTCTATTAAAAAGAAATTTTAGCAGATGCTTTTATTGCCCTACTTTCTCCTCCTACGCAGGCTTTTCTTTATTGCTGCGCGCTAAGGTGCAAAAATCGCTAAATGGACGCTAGAAATGTACATGCCAAAAACATAGCAATCGAAGAGTAAGTTATTATTTTTTGAAAACAATTTTTATTAATCTCACTGTTTTTTTAAATGCGTCCTCATTACACAATTTTGAACTAAAGTGGCAATTTCATATTTAAAACCAATTACATTATAAAAAGCCGCGCATTTTGTAGTCGCAGTTTGATGTGTAAGCGAGTAAAATTGAAGTTTACATAATATTTTTGATTTTTTTTAAGACTAGCTCAACTAACCCGGCCTAGGCAGGAAAGAAAATTAAAATTAAAATCCTCCTGTCCAAGAACGGGTTTCTTAAGCTTAAAAAAACGTATTTAGCCTGAAACAAGAATACTGAGCACCCAGGCTATAAAAGAAAGCATTATTCTTTTGGATTTCAGTCATTTCTTTTGGCGGAAAATGTGGGATAGCTTGTTTTTATGATTACACTAATCCTGATATATTTTGTAAGATTTTTCAACATTAGTAAGAGCATAAGTATTTTTTTTTGTAAAGTAGGAGTGGTGGTCAAGCCCATGCTTTTGTCAGGCTTTGTTAAAAAAGAAACAGATTTCGGTTCATTTTAATGATGCTTTCCCAATTCGCTAGATTTAAAATTGTCCAGGAGTTGCTTTTTATCCAAGGGTCACCTTCTCTGTGGTCCAAACTTCGCTAACAAATTTAATAGATTTTCCGTAACTGAAAATTAAGCGTAAAAGTCCAGCAACGGGTTTTGCCCATCTCTGCTTCCAGTGCCACTTTCTCCAGCGCCCACTTTTTAACGCTTTCCCATTTCGCTGGGAATTATTCAATTTTGGGCTGAGTAGTAGGGATTTTGTGGGATTCCTTTGAGAGCTTTCTCCGAAAAGGAAATTCTCACCTTTCTCTTCCCATTGTTTGAATAAAGTAATTCCGCCTCTCAACTTTCTCTCTTCACTTTCAATTTGGAACTTAAGGACTTCCCCCAGGCGGCAAACTTCCAATGCACCTTC
Source organism: Bilobella aurantiaca (assembly GCA_021029175.1). Classification (NCBI taxonomy): domain Eukaryota; kingdom Metazoa; phylum Arthropoda; class Collembola; order Poduromorpha; family Neanuridae; genus Bilobella; species Bilobella aurantiaca. Next base: position 10,468 of record VYYI01000148.1, on the reverse strand, counting down.
CACCACCGTCGAAACACCGTCGAAACACCGTGGAAACACAAATACAAACTGCGTTTCCATTAAGATCCACTCCCAAACTATTCTAATCCCTCCAACCAATTAATGCCAAAAGAACTTCACCACCTCCTCCCTTTCTCCCACTCTCCCTCATTTCCATCCAAATCAAACATAACACAACTCTCCTTTGACAATTCCAGATTCCATCAATTCCTCCCATTTGAACACCATTTGATGAAATGAAGCTGATTTAAAAGTATTAGAAAGTAAGCGAAGGAAGATTTTCAAGCCGCAGAGCCCCCTCCCTTCCTTAAGTTGTTGTCCTTTATGAGCCTCATTTCACTCATATCTCCCCTCGAATGCTTATTATGATGTCACTTTCTCTCTCTACTTTCTCTTGATTGGTTTCTCAGTATAAATCATGTGTAATGGGCCTTTAGAAGGGGCATTTGGAGGGAGGGTGTAAAGGGAGTTTTGGCTGGAGAAAGTATCTCCGTGGCTTAAAGACTCTAAAACGTGTGTGTTGTGTGGAGAAAGTCCGCATCTTCTCCCATTGGTCCAATCAAAAGAGCCTCCGCTCATAAAGCAAGTGGAGACAAAGGGAAAGTGGAAAAAAGTTCACCCTTAAAGGAAGAAAGTTTAAGTTTTGGTGGCTTCCCTTGGAGGAATAAAGGAAAGAATCAATCTCCTCTAATGGAAAAGTACACTAAATTTTCCTTATGAAGAGACAGAGACAGTCGAGGCTCATTGGGACGAAGCCATAAGAAAAGACAACGACACACTAAATACCCATCAACACAATGCACCAAATAAAAAGAAAAATTGCCTCTCGCATTGTCCCACAGACTTTCTCCAGAAAAATACACAAAGCTATAACACAGAGAGAAGAGAGGGCGAGTGAAATCAAGCATGAAAGTTCACAAAAGAAATTAAAAATACTGCAAATTTAGGAATTTGAGAGCAAAACAGAATCACCAAACACAGAGCATTTCTTGATTACAAACAAGAACGCACAATGAAAACATAATGTCAACTGCGTAAATTGTTTGCTCACGCAAATATAGCAGACATGAGAAATATCATTAAGGAAATTTATTAAGTTATCACAAGAAATAAATGATCGAAATTCAGATGGATTTCAAACACTCTTAAAGGTGGTCATTTACGGCATGCTCAATTTTAACGGAATCTAGAAAAAAAAACGCTTGGATAAAAATGATTTTGATTCACAATTCAGATAGACAAAATTAATTCGAATTTGTCCTTAGTTATAAATTGCTGGTTACAGCTTTCTTGACTTAAAAAATGTTTAAAACGATTTGAAATAGAGCACTCAATGTTAACAAATCATGAAGAGTAGCATTATTTCTTTAATCCGATTTCGTTTCGTTTTTTTAGATGGTGGCGCCGTGACGGAGTTCCAACCAGAATTTGCTCAGCCTTTGGAAAATGTCACGGTTCCGTGAGTGCCCATTCTCTTTGTGGTTTTTTTTCGTTTATTATTGTTTTGTGGACCACTTAATCCAGTGCCAGTGTCGAGTATCTGATTAGTTTTGTATTTCGTAGGCTTGGAAGGGATGCAACCTTTACATGCATCGTGAAGGATTTGGGCGGATACCGGGTAAGAAAACTTTTAATTGTCATCAAAGAAATTCCCAGTTAGATATCCAGCAGTTGGTGGTCACACGCAACCAAATGGATTTTTTTTGTTTTCACTTTTGGAAAGTTGTAAATGATGAGCCGCCTAAAACTGGTTGCAGAAAACTTTCTCCTCATCCTGTCGCATCTGTCATTAATTCTTAGCCATCTTCTGTCAGAGGGCTTCGTCAGACTGCTGAAGGCCTTTAAGTTCCCACTTTCTCCCCCTTTCTTCAGGGCCGTATTTTAGAAAAAGCAAAATTTTGGGTGGAAATTTTGGAGAGGAGGATTTAGTTGGATTTGTAGGAAAATGTGATTGGTAGCTTAGGTTGAGGGTGAGTGTGTGACCCCAGAGGGTAAGTTTTAGGCAGATGACAGGTAGGATTATCCAAACGTAAAGGAAATCCATCCAATTTCTTTCAAAATGGGGAAACTTTCTCCGTATCACTTTCTCCGGGGTTTTTCGCTGTATTTTTAGAATTGCGTTGTGGCAGTTTGCATTTGCAGCGGCAAAAAATGGATGGAAATGAGAAAATGAAGGCTGGTGCGTCCTTTGCCTGATAGTGAATAGTCAAAATACTTGTGGTTCTTATGGGGTTACATTAGGAAGGCGGAAGCAGATGCTTCGGACAAATGATGCTTGTGAAGTTTAAGAACAGCTTCTTTTTAGTTTCAAGTTTTAGAACAAGCCTTTTAGAATACAAACTAAAAAGTTTCGGAAAGGATGACCTAGGCAGCGGTGACTTGAACAGAAGAAAATAATTCTTATTCAGAAGCGATTATGTTCTGCAGAAGGTGCTCAAGGAAAGTGAAAATATATTATTGTTTTCTACTGGAAGCTAAAAATTATTAATTCATATCTTGAAGCGCTGCTTCGAAAATTAATAACAATTTATGTAAATTCACTTTTGGAGAAAGTTATATAGCATCAGCATCTCTCCGGACACCAAATATCAGCTAATCAGTGAAATGGCTAAAACGGGAATGGTGTGAAGAAGCGATTTGGGCTGAAAATCAAGTCAAGTAGTCGAACGTGACGCCTTTGCCGAGTTTTTAGAATCAATGGAATTGAAGCAAGACAAGTGAAAATTACTAATAGTAATGTAGCAACAGTCGTAATAATCAGTCGGGCCTATTTTGGCAATCGTTTAAATGTGTTACCTGTTACGTGTGTTAGATTTGAGCTCTTCTTAACATATTTTTGTGAGAAACCATTTAATCGCATCGGTTAAGAATTACAGTCGAAGTACGTATTCGAGTTAAATGTATTTTAACCGGCGGAATTTCGAAATTATAATTACAATTTTCAAAAAATTATTTGGTTTTGTGCTTTTCCTCGAAAATTTTCTTGCGTTGAAAATTGTTGACGATTTTTCCGCCTTGCGATTTGCCTAACATGTCTTGTCTTGTTAGAATTCATGTCACTGTCTCCGGTTTAGTGCTTTATCTGTACCCTCGCGACGCCGACGAATCACAATTCGTTACCACGAGCAAAGTAGCAATTGCAAGTTAGTATTCCACTTTTCGTGAAATATCCACCCTCATAAACACCGCCTATTTCTTGAACCTCTTTGAGCGGCAAAAAACGTTTCGTTTCCCTTTGCAGCACGCCGTTTGTTTGCATTTCGTCTAATGAAATCTGTGGGAATGAAGGAGCTTCCTCCGATTCTTTGTGGTATGAGAAGTTTGTCCACTTAAAATTCAGATCATGTCTTGAGGAAGAGATCGTTTGAGAAAGCATAGCGACCAACTGTTGTCTCACTTTCCCTTTTATGCATTCTGCCAATGCCCTGCCCATTCTCAATAGGAGCTTTTCCAGGAAGGACTCCAGCATTTCCAGGAACCGTTCCAGCCTCTCCAGCAACTGGAAGAATTTGTGTATCTCCCTCTCCCATTTGTTCCCCATTGTCTCTTGCCCATTGTGTCTCGAAAGGAGGCCGTTGAGAAAGTCGTGACAATTGGAGAAAGCAAGGGCACAACTACGTTTCTCCTTTTTTCAAAAGAAGGCATCTCCAAACATGTGCTCCCACCACGTCACTTTTGATCTACAACCCACCATAGAAACAGGGCAAAAATTACCCACCAAGGCAGTCGTAGGTCTCCGTGTCCAGTGGCTCTCGTCACGCAGAAAATGGGACAAGACCTTTTCTCCAACTTTCTCCGAGGCCTGATAGGGAAAGTTGGCGGAGTGGACAGAGCCTTTTGCTTGGATGAGTTGGGAGAGGGAGACAGAGACAGATGAAGAACAAAGGGATTCTGAGTCATTTAGCTTAAGATCTTAATCCCATCATTACAACGAATCAATTTAGAAATGGACCAAAAATAGGCGAAAAATATTATCTCATGCCCTTTATTTCGGGGATTCAATTTCAGGTGGGTTGGGTCCGAGCGGATTCGAAAGCGATTCAAGCGATTCATACTCATGTCATCACGCACAATCCACGCATTTCTGTATCACACTCCGATCACTCCACGTGGCACCTCCATATCAAAGGGGTCAAGGAGGAAGACAGAGGGTAATTAACCAGTTACCTAATTCAAAGTTAATTAATGAAGTTTTAAGACAAAATTAAAATTTAAGACAAACTATTTTTTTTAGGACATTTCTCAAGCTTCTTATTTTTACTTTTATAGGAGCTATATTCATGAAAGGATGCTCATACTTGCGATTTTAAAATAATGATTACTTTTGATTTTTAAATGAACTTAAATGCTAACTAGTTTTTTTGTGTTATGCCATGCCTCTTTTGTAGACTTTCTCTATTACAGTGCGTTCCATTCGTAAAAAAATATTGCATAATTAGTGTCCAGAATTTTGTATTATTTCATTGTTTTATCATTACTTTTGACAAAACGTTTCAAAAATGTGCAGTTTTTTTGAAATGATGATGATGTTATTTTGTACATTTCTTTTTCAGATCTTTCATGTGTCAAGTAAATACGGATCCTATGATGAGCCAGGTAAGTACACGGAAAAATCCTTCAAATGACTTTCCCTTCTCCTCACTCACGATGATCTGCACAGTAAAAGACTAGCTGAAGAAGCGACGAAATGACGACATTTCCGAATCGCTAAATCACCCAAGGATGTCAACTTTACGACTTCTGTGTTTTTGTGTGTGTCCTTTGGTAGGTGTCCTACTTGGAAGTTGTGATTCCGCCTGACTTCGTCCCCGAGGAGACTTCAGGTGACCTCATGGCCCCTGAAGGCAGCACAGTCAAGCTCACTTGCAGCGCCAGAGGTCACCCCAACCCTTCCATTATTTGGAAACGGGAAAATGGACTCAACATTACCCTCAAGTCGGCCATTGGCGGAAAGACGCACGGTGAGATTCCACGGCGTCAAACTTTTCTTTCCTTCCACTTCAAGTGACGCTAAGCATTTCTTGACTAAATGAAAACAAAGTGCGAGTAGTGGCCAGTGTTTTTGGCCCCTTAAATGGCACTCATTTCAAATTCTGTTGGTAAATGATGGATGGGGTCGTTCCTTCTGTAGACAAGAACATAAAAGTACCCTTCTTTGAGGCAGGGCCCTTACTAGATTTATGGCCCCTTTTCCAGCATGGCTAAGGCACATTAGCCTCACGCTTTCACCAGCCGACTTTCTCTCTAGGCCAACCAACCCTTTCCAGATTTTGGATTTGGCTTTCCTTCGGCAGGTTCATTCCCCGAGCACAGAGTGTCCAGATGCCGTAAGAAATCTCTGGAATTTTTATATTAAGATCAGAGCTCGAATAATTTTGAATTTCCGGACTTTCTTTTTTACTTTCTCCTTTCGCTTTTCCGTTTCTTCGCTCAGAGAACGGGAATTCAAAAGTTCGGCGAGTGTCGAGGAGGTTTTAATGAAGAAAGAAAGCGGGAGCAGAAAATGATTCTCCACTTCATCATTCTTCTGCCGCTCCTTATTACAAATGTCTCGAGCCAAGGGCCCTGCTTTCTCCTTGGATTTTGTCCAGGAAATCCCAAATTTTCATAATTCCCGCCTTGCCCAACATCCGCATTCCTTTGTGCCCCGGGACTTTCGAGCGCCCAAGTTGAGCGACTGTTGTTGGAGTGAGATTAGAGGGAGAAGGAGAGGGTGATTCCATTTGTGAATTGTGAGTGAAATCCAATTCGAGAAGCTTTCACTACTTTCTCCTGCCTTAGGAAACAAAGAATGGGTTGAGTACGTTATGTAAACTAATATCATTACCCCTGCCAATCCTATTGGAGCTGAAGGAGGCGAAAGGGAGAAGGATATTGGAATTCTGTGGTTGCCATGACAGTCTCACTTCATAAGAAAGTGCGTATGCCACCAAGAAGTGGGTCTGGTGGGGTGGGAAGGGTAATCAATGGGACTTCGTTGTTTGCTTTCTCCGTGACAGCTCCAGGTGAGATCAAAGGAGACATTGAGACACTTCTGCCCTCCTTTCCCTTGTCACTATCCACGCCTCTAATCCTCCCTTAAGTCATCACATCCTCAAATAGCAATTGTACAGCACTAGTCTTAAAATAATTTAGACAGTTTAGTCAGAGACTCAAATCAATCCATTTTAGAATCCTAGTGAATTGTCTCATTTTTCTGTTTAGAATAAAGTGGAGGGCGAAGGAGAAAGCAGTGTGTGAGATTCAAATTGAATATGAAAGAAAGGAAGGGGAGAGGTATCGGATTTCGTTTGTTTTGAAAAGATTTGACTTGATGTCAGGTCTGGTGTGGGTCCCTACGAATGCTTCACCTTAGGTAACAACCAAAATGGTAAAAAAAAATAGTTTTTTAAAAGATTTTTTTCTTTTTTTAAGATTTAAAAAAGAGCGTTCCCATCTGATTTACAGTTGAAAAAGTTACTTGGGTATTCCCGATAGCAGACATTTGTTAAAATTAACTAAAGTTCCAGTTGTAAGCTTGTCACGGACTGACAAACAAATTAATTGATTTTGAATTACATTTCTAAAAAAATCTCGCAAATGATCGATTCTATCAAAATATAATGGGAAATTAATATGAAGTTTGAAAAAAATTAATAAAAACTATTAAAAAATTTTTTTTATTGTGTTGTTGACTCTTTGAGAACAACGTTCAATTTAAGAGACTATATTTTGTCATTTTTATTTTATGTTTTTACGTTAGTTAGCTATTATTGTTGTTGACACTATTGCCACTTAATGGTTGTGGATAGGTAAGGTAGGGCGGTTGAAGATAGGGGAAATGTCATGTCAGTGTCAATTTCTCTTTTCATCAGCCACAACCTTCGCCTTTCCCCTGCTTTCTTTTGTACTTTCTCCTCAATTCAAGACCTACCTCCTAATCTTCCCAAACTCAAATTCTATTTGAACGCACAACTATTTCAAAATTTGAATTGGAATGATTTAGGCATTCGTGGGGCTTTCTTGGGGGAATGCGTCTCTCCTGGATGTTTCCTTATGTTGGCATTGTGGCTTAATTTAGGGATTTATCGTAGTCCCTCTTGAAAGGTCTCCTCCATTTAATTGTCTCTCTTCCTTTCTTTAGTCTCTGTCTTTGAGGGAAATGTACTGCGCCTTCCAAAAGTATCTCGAGCTGACATGGGACCCTACTTCTGCAGTAAGAAATTACCATCAATTTTCTTTCTAGGAAAATGATACCAAAAGCCTTCTTTTTCAGTCGCTTCCAACGGAGTCCCCCCTTCCATCAGCAAGCGAATCATCCTCAGTGTTCATTGTAAGTAAAAACAAATGCAAAAAAAAACTTCCAAATCTCATCCTACATATAAACACTTTTCCAATAAAAAAAAACGTCCTAATTAATAGAATAGCCGTCTACATCTTTTCCTGAAATTTTTATTTTAAATCCTTTTTGAAAGCTCATAATGACGCAGAGGAAGTTAAGTAAAGAGTGGGTTTACAACAAAAAGAGAAAGTTCGGGGAAATTAATACCAGTAAACTGTGAGTAAAAATGTAAACAATCATAACTATAAATGGTTACAAGTAATGTTGTGCCACAAATGGCATGAATTGGAGAAATTTTAATTTATAGCATTTTCCTGGACTTTTTCTTATTTTACAGGCTACAGGGTATGAACAACGCTCTACAGGGGTAATTCCTGATGATGGTCGAAATTTTACAAAGATTTGAAAATAAATAGTTCTTAAATCAACATAACTGTAAAAAAAAAAGTTGCACAAAAATGTTGATAATTTTAAAATCAATTGTATGAAATTAGAAATACTTGAGAAGAAAGCGTGGGCCTTCAAGAACAAAAGCTTAGCACCCTTTCCACATGTCTTTGGATTTAAGGAGCCGGAAGTAAATAAAGTCCAAGTGGAAATGTGGCAACATATTTTACTCACTTTTACTGAAATGCAAAGAGACATTCGGAGTATTCTGCAAAGATTATGTAAAAAGTGAGATGCTGCATAAGGGTTTGTTCCGTACAAGACTGTGAAGAGGATGATGAAATGAGTCGTTAAATCGGATTTTCCTCAAAATTACTTTCTTCCGCTTTCTCTGACTCCTTGCTAAGGAAGGAGCTAATGTAGGGAGAGGACTTAATGCACTTTCCCTGGGCTATAGGCCCTTGGCAAGGGGGTAGAGCCAGGGAAAATGCATTACTTTTGGAATTGTAAATCCATGGAGAAAGTACATGGAGAAAGTAACCTTATTCCAGAAACAGAAGGATTGGGCCTCGGGAGATAATGAGGGAAAATAGGTTAGGAGACTAGAATCAGGAAACAACCCATAATTCCATTATTCTAAATTCACCACCTAATTTATACTTCAACTTTACGTTTACATCGCTCATCGTTTTATAACAGTTCATCCCGTAATCCATGTCCCCAACCAGCTCGTGGGAGCTCCACTTAATACCGATGTCGTTCTCGAGTGTAACGTCGAAGCCTATCCACGATCTATCCACTTCTGGATCAAAGATAGCGGTAATGTCTTCATCTTTACCCTTAATTGCTTCAAAATTTCCTTAATTTACTCCCCCAACACTTATTCCGATCTTATCCTCAAATACCAACATCAACTAATTTAACGAATCTCACTTAACGAATAATCTAAAATTAGTTCAATATAAGATTGAAACAGTTGGCGCTCGGAGATGTTTTAAAATGTTTCCCTATTATAATACATCGATTCCAAATCAATAATTGTTTATAATTATTATTTCGTTCTAAAATCGCCATTTCAATAATTTAAGAATAGAATTCCTAAAAGGATACTTACAAAAAAATGTGTAAATATGTTACTAATACTCAATTACTTTCCTTGAGGGAAATTCAAGTGAGAAGCATTCGATACTGGATAATTTAAAATGCTTTCTGTATTTAAATTTGGAAAATTGTACGCTAATATGAATTTCCGGTTGACTTCCAGGTGGAATGATAATCACTGGAGATCGTTTTGAAGTTCAAGAAACTACCAAATCCATGTTTGAAGTTAGGATGGTTTTGATAATTAGAAAATTTCAACCAGAAGATACTGGGAGATATAGTTGCATTGCCAAAAATTCTATTGGGGATGTCGAGAGTATTATTAAACTCCACGGTACATTAACTTTGTAACTACGAATAATTTAAATAAATTCAATTAACCCTTTACCCTTTTCGTAGAGCTAAAAATCCTGGAGGATCCTTCTTCCGGAATACTCAAACTCCAAAATTCAGTGTACGAGGAGGACGACTACGAAAGTAACGTGGTGGGACCTGGAAGCAGGAATTCTGATCTGTCCAGCGCTGGTCGTCGAGAGTCTGGAACTTTCAACCCCCTGGAATTCCGGAACGGTAGTCGAGGCTACGACAGAAGCAACCCTCTGGGGCGACAACAGGGAAGGAACAACCGGAAACCAGCCCTTCAGACAACCACTTCCGGTGGCAATAAAGTCACGGGCAAGCACCCTCCCTATCATACAGTCATTGTACAGACGGACGAGGCTGGAAGGGGGCTGGAAGAGAGCTCCAGCGCTCCTGCTACTTGCTCCAGGGAAATGACAACGTCCAGAATTGTCTGGGGGCTACTTGTCCTAGCAATAAATTATCATTACCTATCCCCCCTTCCAGAACCAAATCTTCCAAAACGCTCTTGTTTCAAATAGACCTCCTCCGCACGCACTGTTATTTCTGTTTATGACATAGAAGCCTCCTATTTTATGCAATCAAACAACAATAAAAACAAAACTTATGGTTTTCTTCCGACACTTCTTCCAGTCATCTTCAAAAGTGTTATTTGGACCACTTACTTCACTTGCTAACACATATACAGCGTCATCCCGAATGAAGAAAAAATCGAAACAACTCTAGAAAATGACATTTTTCTCGGAGTCACCTAAATTAGATACCAAATCTAGAATGCATTAAACGATTTCTCCTAATTTACCATGATCTAGCATTTGGTAAGTAGCAAACGATTCGCTAATTCGGAGTCCACTGCAGCTGCATAATGTACCTAGTATTGTGTTAGTTTTCCATTCTGGCTAATTAACCGTAATTGACTTAGTTTTTTTTAGAAAACACTCTTAAAATGGTGTTAAAATCTTGGTTTGGCATTTAGAAACCTCATTTATAAAACATTACATAAAAAGAAAATGAAATCAAAATAATTAGTTGAAATTACTACACGAAACTGATTGAATCCTGAATTTTAAAGGACGCTATCATTACCCGCCGATTTTCTTATAGCGGGAAAATTCAAACGAATTATTTGAAAATCGGAATTCCCTAATTCTTCCTTTGTCCTTCTTCAACATTCAACTTAACAATTTCAGTCGAATCTGGATTTGGGCTATGAGACATGCGGCACTCTCTAGTGGTAGGCATAAAAAAATTTATCCGCCTAGTGCGATTTTCCAATGGGCCTCCCTTTAAACTAGAGGG
>VYYI01000147.1:4085-45680 GCA_021029175.1 Bilobella aurantiaca | reverse complement strand
GGTGTGCGCCGCCCGCCGCTGCCACTGTGCGAGGAATTGGCAGCGCTAAGCTCATGTCTCAATTCCACGTCCCTCTGACTTATGTCCTCGTTTCGAGGCTCAACGGTGCTCGATCCACCGCCGTGCGGTGAGAAGGAATGACTCTGAACTTCCCGCCGCGTTGTGCAGCGTCGATTCTCTTTCTCGTCCTCTTCCGTCTTGATGAAATTCCTTAAAGTGAGATCAATCGCTGGAATGCTCTCGTCTCCAGGCCCCTCTTCTATGTCACCGCTTCCAGGCCCAGCGCTCACTTCCTTTTCAGCACTGATGGCACTTCGATGACTCCGTGCCCTTGACGCTGGAAGGTGGGAGTCAGAGGAAGTGAGAAGCGTTTCTCCAGAGGCTGAAAGCCTCGCTCCGCCGCTGCCAGCGATCCTTCGAATGACGTCCTTGGGGTCATTAAAAACGGAGTGCTGGCCAGGTGGAGAGAGATTAGTGGGATTTGTTGTACTTCCGGGAGACATTTGAGGGAGGCCGTAAGGGCCCATTAAGGGCCCCCCGCCCCCTAATCCGGCACTTGGAGATGGAAATGACATTGAAATTGGCATCGGCATTTGCGTCCCCGCCAAACTCTGAACAGTGCCATTTGGCATAATAATCAGCGCATTGGAGCTCGGCAACAGATTTCCTGGAACGATACTCGCTCCCTGGATGAAACAGTCTGAAAAAAGTCAAGGGCACAAAATTAGTTCCAGGATTCAAAAAAGGGCTACAAAATTAGTTCCAAGGGTCGAAATAAGGGCACAAAAATAGTTCCAGGAAAAAATAGAATAGCTTTTTGCAAGGCCCTTAAGGGCCTACTTACATGGCACAATTATCACGGGATTCGTTGGCAAAACTACAAAGGGCTGGGGTGGGAGTGGAGAGCCAATTGGAATAGGGCTCCCTTCAGGGGTCACTGGAGACCCTGCCCCGGACAGCTTGAGTCCCGGTGTAACCGACCCGTGCGGGGAGGGGGCTCCTGGAACTGATTTCAAGGGCCCCCCAACTTCAGCAGGGCCCTTCATGCTCGGCCCAATTACAGCTGCCTTCATGACGTGCCGTGTGGAGCAGTAGTACTGCTTGTGAACCTTGAATGTTTTGAGGGAAGTGAATTGTATTTCGCAGTCGAAGCAGTAGCGGTCAGCGGCCGTGATCCCTTCGGCTGGGTTCCGTCCTCCAACGGCCGCCGCGGCGGTGCCTGATCCCATTTCACCGTTCGAATTGACGTTTCCATTGGTTCCTGGCGGCGGGCCGCCAGAGTGCATCCGCATGTGACGATTGAGACTGACTTTCTTGTCGGCGCTGTAGCTGCAGTAGCTGCAGGAGTAGAGTTTCCCGGTCTTGATATTTTTGTTGGAAGCGGGAACATTTGAATTTGAATTTGAAGCAGCGTCGGCATTGACGCTGCTTTCTTTTTCGTCGATTGACAATTCAGCCTCCTCACCAGAACTTTCTCTTTCACGCTTTCTTCCGCCTGGAACGGATACAGAAACAACTGGAAGGGATTCGCGGAGATCATTTCTCGAATCTCCACCACTTTCTCCTCCACAGTCACTTTTCCCCTCTCCAGCATCTTTGTCCCCTAAGAAAAGCAAAAAAAAAACACATCAGTCAACCTCCCCAATTTAGTCAGTCAGTCAGTTCAGTCACTACGAGAATAAATGAATATTCATTAACTTTCTCCAACGACTTTCACCCGTTCCATAATCTTAACCAAATTCAGTTCCAATTGACTGTCCACGAGACTTTCACTTTGAAAAAATAAAGATTTGAAAAAAAAAATGCCAATGTAAAAATACAATACAAACTTTCACCGCTTCAAAACCACTTGAACTACACCTAAAGCTAAGGTCGAAACAACATTTTTGCAATTGTGCTTTCACCTAAAACTATGAGTTTGAAAATAGTTTTTTTTTAGAAAAATAGAGTAGAAGTATTTTTTTGAGAGAGTGAAAGTTTTTTTTTCGTTCAAGGAATGCTATTTATATGAGCTTGAGTTTCATAATTTTGTTTTTGTGCTTGAATCTTGATTTTTGATGACCTTGTTTTAAATTTTATTTTTCACTTTAAAGCCTACATGGGCTTTTTTTTATGGGATTCAATCTGCAAAATATGGTGAAAGCGACGTGTGGTTTACATAACGCTTTTCGACGCAGTTTTCGACGAAAAGGGCTTGTTAGAGGAGCTTTCTTTTGAAATATGCTTTATGATTCGTAGTTGAGGAAGGAAAGAAATGAGTGGTTTTCGCTTTCACCGAATAACTTTCACCAGAGAAAAGTAAAGGAATTTTGGCCTCTTGATCTCTCAATTTGCCTCCTCTACTTTTCCCAAGAGAAAGTCTAAATTCTACCAAAAATTCTTCTTCTTTTTTTCTTTCCCATGCTACACAAAGGTAGAGAAAGTAGAACAAAATGTTTTATTAAAATTTTTCGTTACCAAGTTCTTTCCTTGAGGAACAATAATAAGTTTGATGAGCTTCGAGGGTCCGGGATGAGCTGAATTTTATATTACACGGTTCACACATGTAAACGGGTCCTGTCAAAGGAATAAAATTTTATTAAAATATTGTAATAAATGAATAAATTGAATAGAGAATAATTTAGGTCAAAACTTTTTTTTTGCGTTTTTGTTTCATTAGGCTCCTTGTAAAAGTACTGATACTTTCACTTTTGATGAAGCCAAACTTCTGACTATTAAATTTTACTTTCCCTGCATGATGCTTTCACTCACAAATTCAAATTTTAAGAAAACGCACTACTAAAACTAAACGTTTCAGAATAGCAAAAGTACTAGACAGAAGCATTTTTTTTTATAATTTAACACAAAATAATTAAAATGTGTTAAATTTGTTTAAATCGAAGATGATTAAGATATGGAAGACTATGATGCGATTTGTGAAAGCGAATTTTTGTTTATAATTGAAGTTAAAATTCTATTGAAAATTTCTATATAGCAAAAATTTCAAAATTTCAAAATGTATGAAAAATATGAATGAATTGAGGCTGGAGAGTAATTTATGTAAAAACTTTTTTTTTAGGTCTTCCTTTGTTTCATTAGCTTTCTTACAAAAGTACTATCTGATACTTTCACTTTTGATGAAGCCAACTTTTGACTAAAATCCTACTTTTCCGTATCTGCTTTTACAATTTTAAAATTTGAAAAGAAAGTAAAACTCACTAATGAAATTAAACGTTTCAGAAAAGTAAAACTTTATGCACAAAGTATTTTTTTTTACAAATGAACATAACATAGTTAAAATTACCGAAAAAGTCAAACTAAATTGAAATTAAAATCGAAGATGATTACGATGTGAAAATTTTCAAGTTTCAAAAATTTCAAAGTTTTGCAATTTAAATTTTTTTGAAATTTTTGTAAAAATGTACCGACTTACCAACTCTAGGGATTGGTGACTCTGACATGAGTTTCTTCCCTTTAAGTTGCAAATGAGTAGATTCGGTAAGACTTGACGACATTGCTGCGACGGCTGCAGCGGTAAGCTCAGGGGAGACATTTGGCGGCATAAAGAAAAATCGAGCAGCATCTGAAGGTTACATAAATGAGAAATGGCGACAGGTGTAGGTGCAATTAGAAATTGGTAAAGTGGCAATTAGGCCTCATGAAATTACCATTTCTGATGGATGGTGGTAGCAAGTGGAGGTAGGGTAGGCCAGCTTGAATTAATTGCTCATGCGAGTAGTGGTGGTCTTGGGGGCGGGTCAGAGGACTCGGAGGGCCCAGGGCTCTCCCTTTGGCATCCCGAGGACAAGGAAGGTGACGAGTGACCTTGGTCATCAGGGCTCCCACCACGGTCACCTATTGACTCCCGTCTCTGCCTCCGCCGGTCCACCGTGACAGTAGGCCCTGACAGTGTACCCTTCCCTTTGACATCGTCGTTTTCATCCTCCTCAACTTTCTCCGTTTTGATGAAAACTTTCTCCGTTTTTATGGAAGTGACTAGAATCCTTTCATCTTCTTGACCCCCTTCGTGGTTTTGAACTTTTTCCAGGAAGCAGCGGTTCATCCCCGGATTCCTCGGGAGCCTTTCCAGCCTCATCAGCCTCCGCTTCCTCTGAATTGACCCTGGAGGAAGGTGCTGGAGAGGCACAGCCATCTACAGCGTCCTTTTCAGCTTCTTCAGCGTTTGCAGCGTCGCTCTTCCTGCCATCTTCAGCCTCGTTCCAGTTCTCCTCGTCTGCAAAGTTACAAAAACGGAAAAAGTTTCAGTGAGGTTCAACTTTCAAAGTTCAACTTTCACTCTCCAGAGCTCGCTTTTTACCCTCTTGCACCACACTTTTACACTTCCAGGCGGCTACAAATTGTTGAGCAAAAAGCATAACAATAGCAAAAGCGACAAAAATTTGTCAACCAAAGCGACAAAATGTCGCCTACATTTCAACAAATTACAATTAACCAAAGCAACTTTTGCCTTTCTCACACCCAACTTCCACACGAATGTCATTAGAACAGTGTTTCTTCGTTTTCAAAACATGACAAAAATTTCTATATGAGAGAGAGTGAAAGTTGTTGTTGAAAAATGTGAAAGTGTGATTGAGACATTCAGTTTTGTTGTTTAAAGTTGCACGTGTAATTATCCCGGAGAAAGTTGACTTTCTCCAGCATAACATTACTTTAAAGCGGGGTTCTACTCCGGGCCCTTATCAGGCAGAATATTGATTGATCTGGAAAACTGCCATCTTATCCAGGGCTCCACGAACCTATTTTTTAATTAGAAGCCCAATAAAATTTTATTTGAACTGGTAATAGAACATTTTGAGCCCTTATCGTAACCCCTGCAAAATGAGGCACAACTGGGAGTCCAGCCGCTTTTTTGATGGCGTGTTCTCCAATTGAATTATTTAATTCGTTCGCTTGCATTATGACTCTATTTGGTGGCTGTAGTCAAATTTTAGGAATGAGCAGAGCCGTTTGATGCCGTTTCTATGCAATAGGAAGGCTGTTTCGGGTCATCTCATGACGAGATAAGTATCTTCAAGAAGAGGAAGCCACGACACGAATGTTCATAAACCTATCTCACATGTTACTGTTGCCTTTGTAAGACGCTTTTATGTAAAAAAAAATGGCTGAGATAGTGCCATGAAATTATTAGAATAGGATGGCATGACTGTATCTGATAAAATGGAGAGAGAGGCTATAACAAGACTAACAAAAGAAAATCCAACTAATGAAGCAAATGGACAGTTAAATTAGGGAACAATGGATTGAAAAGTTGGGGCTTTTATAATGAAAAACGGCCGTATCGCTCCTCAGCATCTGCATGAACAGGAGCTTATCATACACCAAATAATGCAGCAACAGCATGAGTAGCTCCTTCAACTTTCGGCCAAGTGGTGCAATGGGCTCTACTCCCCTAATGTAAAAAGTTACCGTAAAGTTTCAACCAAGCGCCCACATAGATCACCCAATCTCAAAAAGTGCAAAAATCGTAATGATTTCAAAAACGAGTAAAACACCCGTCGTTGGATATGCTATTGTTACAATAGCATATCTGACAGTGTATTACACCCACAATCTCCCGTTGGAGGCACCTATTTAAAAATAACCCACCTCACTGGAACTTTTACGGTAACTTTTCAGTAAGAAGCTTTTTTTTATCTCCTCTAAGAAATCTACGAGGCCTGACTTTGATTAAGGCATAGCTGATGGATTGTTGGATACTTTGCAAGTAAGAAGGCATTAACCCTCCCTTCTCCGAAAACGTTATTCGACGCTGCTCTAACTCTCGAACCACCGATTTTGCATGTCAGTCTAAATTTTATCGAATGCTCGGCGAAGCGAGTACTTGCCCAGCCGTGTTAGATTTTTGAGAAACATGCAATCCTCCCTACAATCTCCAATACACATCCGTCATCACGATAAGGAAGGCCTCGCACAGTGGGGCAAAAAGCGTTCGTTTGCAGTCAAGGCCTTTCCCTACTTTTCCGCAATCATGCTGCCAGCCATGATAAACATCTCTTTCCCATTTCCCCTATCTCACCAGAATCTGAATCTAAAAAAGTATAATGGCTTTCCCGAAGCTTAAGCCACTCGCATGCCACTCGCCTTGGCTCT
The DNA here is from genome assembly GCA_021029175.1 of Bilobella aurantiaca. Classification (NCBI taxonomy): domain Eukaryota; kingdom Metazoa; phylum Arthropoda; class Collembola; order Poduromorpha; family Neanuridae; genus Bilobella; species Bilobella aurantiaca. Next base: position 39,590 of record VYYI01000147.1, on the reverse strand, counting down.
TGTGGCTGTTTTGAATTTTAAAAAACGCGCTGCTTTCTGCCAGAGGGAGCTAACTGAATTATCCTCCTGCTCAAAATAGACTACACTGCTTCAGAATCCATTAAGTCCTTGTCAAATCTGAGATGATGATTTATATCTCCCTTGATTTTTTTTTCTCTATGCTCACGATCCACTGTGAGAGATAGAGTGAACGACAATGCTCATTATATTAGTAGTTGAGGGCGTTGCGTCGAAGGCGTCTTTTTAGAATTTGGACGTAATCAAATGACATGATCCATCTCTAATGAATGAATGATAAGTAGCAAGAAATCTTGGAGGCAAATCAAGGTGGAGTCCAGCATTTGAAAGGCAGCATTTTACTCGAAAAGAATTCAAAATAGAAATTAGTTTCACCCTATCTTCCTGACATGATAAGTAGCAAGAAATCTTGGAGGCAAATCAAGGTGGAGTCCAGCATTTGAAAGGCAGCATTTTACTCGAAAAGAATTCAAAATAGAAATTAGTTTCACCTTATCTTCCTGACACATTCGGAGTACAGTAAATTGCACCCGAGCCATTTAACTTGACAAGACAACAAACATAATTTTTCCTAGATCTAACCCTAAACAATTTGAACAAAGAGCTTTATATTTTTTCTAAGCAAGTTTTGTAATTTTTTTCAAGAAAGCTTGTAATTTTTCAAGAAAACTTTTCAAGTTTTTCAAGAAAGCTTTTCAAGTTTTTCAAGAAAGCTTTTCAAGTTTTTCAAGAAAGCTTTTCAAATATTTTCAAGTTTTTCAACAAAGCTTTTCAAATCATCTCACGTTTTTCAAGAAAGTTTTTCAAGAACGCTTTTCAAATATTTTCAAGTTTTTTCAAGAAAGCTTGTAATTTTTCAAGAAAGCTTTTTAATTAAAAAAGAAATCTTTCTGACACTTTGAACTTGAAATTTCTTAGTTTTTCCAAAAACGCAATTATAATACCTTGAACCTAAAAAATTTCGGAATTTCCGATTATGATAATTTGAACCTAAAATATGTTAAGAGCTTCAGTGAGCTCTGGAGCTACGATTAGTTCCTCGTTATAATAATCTCCAATTAAACCAAAAACCTCAATTAAGAAAAGCCTTGCTTAATCACAAAGCCTTTCATTCCAGTATCTTACTCTGATTTCCCCGGGACTTAACACAGCTCATTATGGTCGATTGATTAGGATCATTAATTTTTTAAATTAAAAGCCGTCGATAAGATATCCTCTTTTTCCAGGATACAAAGCACGAGCCTGCTCAGGGCTCTTCCAAATCAAAAGTTTAATTAAAAATGCAGGAGATACTCCTCTTATGATCTGATGTCATTTTAATTTCGATAAGTGTCATGATTTGAGCCACTCAAGGGCATGAAGAGGCTTCCTAATTAACACTATCTATTTTAATAGTAGGCCCTCAAGGAAGCTCTAAAATGGCAAGGAAGGAAGTAGCATTACATGTCCCTATAAAAAGCCAATCTGAGGCCTCTATCTTACAAATTAATCTTGCCAAAGGGGAGAAAGTAAAAATAAAAGAAAGTAACTCCCTTCTCAAAAATGACAATTTTAAATGCTCACCAAAAAATGCGTCGGAGAAAACAATTCTGCCTTATCGTGGGTTCGTAAAGACAATTCATTTCAGGAACCCTCAAGTGCTTTCTCCAAATTAAACATCAAAAAGTGCTCCAAACACAATTATCTTTGCATGTGTCAGACGGAGAAAGTAAAAGATTTTCAAAACGACGCAGTTCAGATGTCATGCCGTAATATGTAGCGGGAGAAATAAAATTTAAAGTAGGGTATACAACCCTCTTGCAGGAAATTACCCCAAAAAAACAGCAACGATAAAACGTAAAATAAAACTAAAATAACTGCAATTACTACATTAATTTAATTAACTGTAATTTTAATTGCTACAGCAAGAGACTTAATAATCGTAGGAGTTAAGTGGAGGCATGACAGGAGCTCCGAATTGAGTAGCTTTTGGTTGGAAAGGGAAAAGTGACTTTTAGACATTTTTTTTTACATATTTGGGCCTTTTTTTTTTATTTAGATGGATCTAGTGATCTGTTATATGGATTTTTCTATTTTACCTGTTCTGTCACTTAGCTCATCGGGAAAAGAGGCGTGGAAAGGAGAGTGACAGTATCTTTGGGCAATGATCACAAACAGGGCCAAACAGAAACCTGACATCAAAATCAGTCCCTCAGCAATCATCCTAACCCTTAGATGAATTTCAAGGGCCCTCTTCAGCCTGTCAACAAAACAACCAACTACCAACAATCACTCAACGGTTTGTTGATGGGGAGGGAGGGAGGTTGTTGATTGCAGAAAGGTTATAGCAATTTTGATAATATATTTTTGTAGACAAATGTTTATAATTAATATAAACTTTTTCCTAGTAAAAATTGTAACAGGGTTTTTAGCACGTGAAAGCAAAGTTGCTCCGAAGATTCAAAGATGCTGCATATTAAAATTAGTCAAAAGAAAGTACCATTTTCCGTTTTTCGTTTCTTTTCCATCCTTTTTCGCAAGTTTTCTCGTTGCGACGTCGATAGATATTCGAATTCTCTTTTTTATCCTAAACAGTTCAAAGACATCGGTTGACGAAATAGCACAACGCTCTTGGACTATCCTAAATAAGTTATGCGCCTCAACTCTTCAGATGTATCAATCATAAGGAGAAAAGAAATGAAAGTGACTTATCTGTTTTCCTTCAGAATAATTTATCGTTTCCTATCGCGTTTTTTAAGGAAAAAGCATCAAAGCATCGGCTTGCCGAGTCCTTATAATCATTCATTCTTATAATAAAATAAAATAAAATGTATTTATAAATTTTTTTTTAAAATCATCTAGCACATAATTCTAAAAATCCTGGCACTACAAAAGAGACTCGTAATTATGAATACGACGAATCAGGGCCTTCAACTCTCCCATTTAAATGACCACAAATCAACATTGTGCTGATTTGGAAATCTACAAGACGCAAAAGTCGTGATTATGGTGGAAGTTATGGATAAATCAAAAGAAAAAGCAACCGCTTGGACGCGATAGGGAAATCAGAAGCTGGGAAATACAAGGCAAAGCTATTAATTTACAGAATCGCTTTTTGCTTAATCTTCCCCTACTGCGGTGTCCCTCTCCCATTTGGTCTCCGGCACAAGGCATCATCGATAAGTTAATTAATTTTTTCTGGTTGCTCTTTAATTAGATCATGTTAATAAGGGACTAATAAGGGAGAACCTAATCTAGAGCTTGCCTCCCTCCATTTACGCTTCATTTTTTCTTGGAAACAACCTTCTAAAACCTCAAAATCAGACTCAATTGGACTCACTAACAAGGAAGTGAGTCCGAGGAAGAAATGGTCTTAATAAGGCAAAAACTAAAATCTTGTGGTCATTGAATTAGTCTCATTTGGCCTCTAGATACCGATAAAGGAACGTTAATCAAAAATTAAGTCGGTAAATTCGACAAATGAAGAGCGAAAGCATAGCATAGTTGATTCGGCGAGAATCAACTTATTTTATAATGATAGAATCTAATTTCATATCATACCGCATACCCATCTTCTGCATCATTCATTGTAATTCAGAATTTAAGAATATACATTTTCACAATAAAATAATTTTTCGAAGGATTTTTCATATTAATTTGTTATTATTTTAATAGAAATAATTAATTTGTTTAAAATATCTTCTTCCTTTAGTCTTCAATACTCCGTATAAAAAGCTCTTCGAAACGTTATGGAAAAAAAATTATAACGGCTAATTTACGTTTAGTTAATTTAAAAAAAATTAGTTAACTTTAGTTTAACAATCTTAAGTACGACTATTTATAATTTTTAGCCTGGTACACAAAATTATTTTTTTCAGTCTATTTTCAATATCAAAATCTGTTTCACTACTTGGGTTTTTAGGCAGTTAAATCAATAAATTAAATTGTTTTTTGGGTTTTATTTAACTTCAAATGTAAAAAGGACATAAAAAGGCCCTTAAAAGGCCTCCACAACCACGTGACGTTAAAATGAATGCAGCTAAGGTAATCGGTTGGAGATTTTATGGAGGAGGTGATGATTAGGAGAAATCTGTTCTTAAAATGGCAGGTAATTGATCTTGGTGTGAGAATGATGGCTGATCCTTATTTAGTGAAGTGTTGACAGAACACGTTTCAAAATGAAACAATAAAAAAACGTACAGGTATCAATTGTCCCACTCCCATATGGCAGATTGGTGACATTATATTGCGCTAAACGCGTCGATAACCATCTCCAGAATTCCCTGGACAAAATGGAGAGACCCTTCCAGGACGATATAAATGTCCCTCACCCTCCCTCCAGCACCATTCTCCAGGAATAATATACGTCTCCAGCACCATTCTCCACGAGTAAATACGTCTCTTTGCCTCAATCATTAACGATTATCATGCCTATCTCGGGCCTCTCAAAAGTCCAGTCCTAATGGGCCTTTCAAGGCCCTTAAAAAACAAAAACATAAACATGCCTCTTTCTTCCTCACACCTCAGCTTTCGTTAATTCCTTACTTACATCGACCCTCCTCAAATTCATCTTAAATTAAAAACCTCCACTTAAAAATCACGTCTCAAGATCTTCATGTAGAAACAAAAAACACGGAAAAAAACAATATAAACTGAATTCACAAGGGCATTTTCTAAACTCTTCAAAACCGTGTCACGGCTAAATCAATCTATTTTGAACGGCTCCAATAAAATTACAAAAAGTACCAGGTCACATATTTTCTAATCTAGATCTCCCTGTCACCACAGCATCCCGGATCTTGAACGCCCAGAAAACAAAGGGCTCCTTTTTGGAATTTGAAATTTCCCACTCCGGCAATTAGCTGTCCATTTGAGCCCTTCATTATCTCTCTATATATGTCAAACCGGACAATCTTCTTAGTTTATGGCCTTGACGACAGGGCTGAAAAACTGTTGATGGTCAGTGATGCTTAACCTCTCACGTCTTCAATCACAACCCCTTTTACCGGGTCCCTGATCCATATCCAGAGGAGCCCTCAAGGGACGACGCAAGTGTCTCGGCAGTATCAGATCCACATTCAATGGGACCCTTCAATCCCTCAACCCTCGATCCATCAATCTTTCCGACAAAAATTTACATTCAAACTTGCTTTTAAGGGTCGTTCCTGAGTGGAGTTGTAGCCAAGATCATTCGCAAGATTGCTTGAGTAGAGGAGAAAGGCAGGAGGGCCCTTGAGCGAGTGAAATCAGGGACGATTAGAAATGAAAAATTAATAAGGGCTCCCCGTGACGTAATCTTCTTCCGGAGAGAATTTCCTGCAAAATTAAGTCAAACTATTCGTGGGTCTGATTGTGATGAGTAATGGGATCTCGTCGTGGTTAGGGATGCTGTGTGTGATCTCTGCTCTGGACCAGTGACAGTCCCTGGGCCCTTATCTCGCGCTTTGGAAGCTTTTTCAGAGACAAAAGTCCATGTCTGAGAGGCATATTTCCCCAGTGGAAGTGCCATGCTATTTTGGAATTTTCGAAAACTGATGAAGCGTTATTATCTGGTTGGGATCAGGACGGAGTCAGGAGGCTCTCCTGTCTCTTTTTTCTTCTTCATCTTCTTTCACAGCATCCCTATCTTTCCAAACCTTCTCTGGACCCTTATCGCCACTTCCCAGAGACCCAAAAACCTCTTATCATCCATCCAATAGTAGTTGTTTCCATATCTTCAATTTATCTTTATTTTGCAGGCTTCGAGCCTTATCAGGAGCTTCAGTCATTAGAATATCTTAATATCCTTCCTTCCCATTCCTTCCACTTCCAAAGAGGCAAAACAGAGTGAGGAAGATAAGAGAGAGAGACTTCTCCAGAGATCTCCTTCCTCTCATTTCTCTCCTTAACCCTATCTTCCAGGATTCAATATATTCCAGCAGCCACCCTACTCCTTTCCAGCCTAAATACTATTTAACCAACAACCTTCCAGTCATCCGCCCAGAATAAATCCCCGTATCACTTTATAAACAAAAGATCAGGCTAAGGCGGAGGCCCAGAGCCAACTTTCCCCACTTTCTCCAACCACTCCAATTCACTCAACCGAATTTATCCTCCTCTTTTCTCTCATTTCCCTCTCAAAACTCTAATATTCGACGACTTATCCCTATAACTGCAAATACTGAAAACAATCTCCAACACAATCATTTCACAGTCTTCAATCATTACAATAGAAGCTTTTTTAACGTGCAAATAAAATCTAAAGTATTTGCAAACTATTTTTATAGTATTTTTTTTAATTATTGCAGAAATTCAGTTGCAAATTAAAAAATACTTAAACACAAAACGTGACCTCTTAGCTCACTCCGTGAGATTTTGTGATAGTTTACGATAAAAATCTTGACCTCTGATTTGGCCGAAATTTTCCACACATGACTCAATGCAGAAATTTAATTTTTAGCGATCATGCATTATCTACGTCTGCAGGGCTATTGAGTCTAAAGAACGGGGGTCAAGGGGTCATAAATGGAAATTTTTGGCGGTCAAGAGATGGGGAAGATTTGAAAAATTTTGATGGGAGATTTAATAGTCATGAGCTGAGTTGATGATGACGAAAGATATGATAAAGTCCTCCCTTTCAAGGGTCACTCTTCAATTTATGAAAGTGACTTGACAGTAATACACTAACTTGCAATTCATTTTTTTTTTCACTTTCAATCATTTCACTTCCTCGTGAACATGCTTCTTCCATTTAAGATTACGGCTCCCTTACCCCAATCAACAATTGCCATCTTTTCCCCTCTTACACAGTACATTAAAGTAAATGAAAATTATCTTCCTTCTCTGCAAACAGAGCACAACGCTTAAGTAATTCCTAGCGGCGCGATTCCCTTTTTTAAATTCATTTCCGTAACTCTGCAAACTTTCCTACACCTAGAAAGTAAATTTAAAGCTATAAATCTTTTGAGACGTTTCGTAAATGATCTCAAAGGCGCTTAACTCTGATTAGATTAAGCAAAAAGCTTTTTAACACAAAAATATGCAGGGCACACCAATCCCCTGATGCCTACCTCCCTTCGATGCGTTATATCGTCTCAAAGTGTCTGAAATCTATTAATATAGCTTTAGCAGTCAAAGCGTTTTTGACAGGTCCATTAACGTGAAGAATTCATATTCCTAACTCATTTCCAAGTACAAATTGGTCCAGCTAGAGAATGTCACATGTTCTAACATCGCAATTTCTAAAGCAAAATTCTCCTTTATCAGCATCAGTTAAAAAGTAGAATAGCTATAACTTGAAGTAAGTTCATATTAGAACGACAATTAAAAATTTTAAAAAGAAGTTGCCCTCGTCATTTTTTTAAATGAGGAAACCATTTCTTCGGTAAAACAAGCCAGTGTTTGGAAATTTAAAAAAAAATGGAATTTTTGGAATTACATAGAAAACGGCAAGAATCGGAAGGGAAATCAGGTAAGATTTACAGAAACGACGAAATGCACACCTAAAAAATATTTTCGTGTAATCTCGAGCCATCAGCCTCAAGAACTTCCCATGTGTGGCAAAGACTTAAGTTTTGTAAGATGTAATCGTAAGCACAGGTGTTTAAGCCGTGATGCAACCAATTCCTAAAGCGCTCACACACTATCTGATTCTAAAAAGAACTGGATGATGTCATGAAATATAAACAATGAAAAGTTTCCCTTAGTATTCATAGCTTGCACCTTGCGAGTCAAGGAAGAAAAATAGCGATTAAGATCTTATACACGCAGGTCCACTTTTCCCCTTTCAAAACAGGTCCAGAAGCAAAGGAGATCTCTCCAAAGGGTGAGCCACGTCTGTCGCTGTTATGACTAGGGCAAAGGGCTCCTCAGCCTAAACTGACAAGGGATGTGCGTGACGAGCCCTTAGAAAAAGGGCCTCAAAATCCCTTTGTCTCCTACATTCATGCTGGTTATAACTTAATTGTTGGTAGGTAGGAGTCAGGAAAAATGGTTGAGAAGCAGGAAGCTCAGGAAGAGAATTGCCTGTGATAACTTATTCTGGAAAAGACCATTAGGCGTCTTAGGCAGAAGAAAGCGATTCCCTATCTCCCTCATCTTGAGAATGGAAATATTCTCGATAGGAATCTTCATTAATTCCAAGGAAGAGAGACGTGGAAGGAGACGTGGAAGTGGGTCCTTCCTATCACGTAGAGGCCATCTCCAAACAACCGACTTTCCTATCAATCGATTCCATCTAAGATGTCTACTCCTCCCTTGGAAACTCCGTTTCCATTGCCAGGCTCCTGCAAGTCCTCCTCAACCATCCCAAACCATCTCATACCATCCCAAACATTAGCCTAACTACCACCAACACCATTAATATTCCTCCTGCTACAACCCTAAACGGTACAACCAGAACAATTCTTTTTGAATATCTATTTTCATGTTTTCCATTTTTTGGATAAATTTTGCTGTCTTGTTTTTAAGCATGAAATAGTAGGATGAAGAAGGAGTAAATTAGAGAATTTATTCTAAAGGTGAAAGTGAAATTAGAATTTTTCATCAATGAGAAAAGTGAAAACTTGATATATTTTATTTATGGACTTTTCAAATGAAAAATACTTTCAGTTTTCATNAAGTGAAATTAGAATTTTTCATCAATGAGAAAAGTGAAAACTTGATATATTTTATTTATGGACTTTTCAAATGAAAAATACTTTCAGTTTTCATTGGATTTTGGTTTTGATTGTTTATTTTTTGTTTTATAATGGTGTCAGTCTTTCTTAACCGTGTGCTACTGTGCATGAAAATGAGGAAAATTTAAGGAAAATGGGAGATTTCTTGGGAAATTGGGAAAAATATAAAAAAAGCATTGAGAGAAAGAGTAGGATGCATAGGAGATATTCTCAAGTTACAAAGAGAAAGCAGGAGATATGAGGGAAAGTATCTCGTGATTTATTATTTTTATCTGCCAAGGAGAAGTTTGTTAGATAGGACTGATTAGCTCCAGGATAATTACGTGCCATTAGCCAAAATCCCAAAATAAAGGCTTAGAATTTATCCACAATTTTAAAAGCTGCACAATTAGTAGCTCCCGGGATTAATCACAATTGGAAAAGTGGATTTTAACGATACGTTTTTACTCTCAAAACTCTTTATTAAGCTCTTGAGAAGTACTTGGAAAAATTTGTTGAGCATTGACGGTATCAGAGCCACATGCCTGCGATATTTTGCAATTTTAAAAGTTTCCAAAGCAGGGATCAAGCAGAAGATAATCTTGAGAAGGAAAGCATAAAGCAACTTAAGCAGAGATCTTAAAACACATTTGCTTCATCCTATTTCTAATCTTCAGCGTTGGCTGAGTACTGCTTAAACTAAGAAAGCTTCTTGAAAAAGATGCTTTTTTCAGTTAAGTCATCTTAACTTCCGCTCAGTTTGTGTTCGTTTTTCAGATATGCAAGAAACGTTATCCAGAGGGAACACACTGTACAGCGTAGCCAGAACCTTTTAAGCTTTTAAGTTTAGGGAGATTACTCATCACTCAGATTTGACTTTGCTTCCTTGGCACAATTTGCTTTTCATTTTTTCAATTGTGGTTTTAATGAATCAACTTCTACAAATGGACCCACCAAACGCCGTCTGGAAAACTGATACAAAAATAAGGCGAAGTTCGTAGAAGTCACTTTGAAGCGACAACACAATCACCCCAAAATTTCCTGCCAAGCAAATGATGATGCTCTTTATCTTCCCAGCGTCTCGCTTGCTCATCATCTGCTCTCGCTGAGAATAAAGCGTCCTGATAGCCAGCCTATCATGACATACGACCGTCATTATAATTTGAAGGATGTTGGATCTGCATTCAAGATTCCTAGTAGGAGCGGAAAGTACAGAGCGTTTTTTAACACGAAGTGAAAGTCCTGAAGAATATAAAACGATTCTAGAAAAATGCCATGTACAACCATTGATTACCATCTGTAACACTTTCTCCAACCGTCAAGCTTTCTCCGGTTATATGCTGACGACAAGGTTTCAGGGTTGGTTTTATTAGAAACTTTCAAATTCTGAAATGATAATCATAATATGTCAGTATATTATAGAATTTAATATTACTTTAATATAACTAAATAAACATAATAGTAAAGTAGAATTACTAAACGTTTTATATCGCTAAGCAGATTTTTTTAATACTAAACTCATCGTTTTTTTTTCTTTTTCAGCAGCGGCAAATTTACCATTTACATTTTTTTTTACGAAAGTTAAAAATCGCTCTGTACACGGGTAGCTAAAGCCAAGTCGCTTCCGCAGGGAATTCCCCTTTTTTCAAAAGCCATCATCTCCATCGATGAGTAATTGCTCTAGCTTCCTTATAAAAATTTAGTCCTCATTCAGAGTCCTCATTTATGCTCGGGAAATCAAAATGGAACTTTCTCTTCAAGAGAAAGCGGCAGCATACCCTTTCCAAAGGTAAAAAAACAAACGTGAAGCCCTAGATTTTTGAAGTTTTTAAGCCCACTTAAGTAGCGGAGTGAAATGTTTGAAGTATGGGGCCCAGAGGTACAATCGAAGATTAGATGAGTTGGAGAAAGGGAAAATGAGAAGAGAAAGCAGTAATTTCTCCCTCTCCTCCTGGCCTTTTTCCCGGTCTATTTTCCCGAAGACAAGGAAAACGATTTGGGACTCATGTTCCTTTAATATGGTTTTAAAAGATGGAGATAAAGTCTTTACTAAAACCTCTCTAAAACCTACCGTTTCACTAAAAAAAATCAGGGGGGAGAGAAAGCAAGAGAAAGTCGTAAATCGGTCTCCTGTATGAATTGAGAACAAGTGCTAAGCTCGGAGGCAGGATACTACCTTTTCGTAGTTAAAACGAATTTTAAAAAGAGAAAGTACCCTAGATGAGGGTGGGTCGTAACTTAAGGGAAAACGGAGCCCTATCAGGACGTCTATACATCACAGAACATTGACACTATCGAATCTTTTTGCCATTTTCAAGCCCTGCTGGGGCCCTTAAGTAAAGAGCACAGAGCCGAGAGCGGGAAGTCAAATTGACACTTTGCTAATGTAAACTCTAATGTTAGATTTTCAAGATTCGGGAAATGTGAGGTAGGCCCTCCATTTATTCTTCCGTTTCCTTCCCGAGCTTACAACAATGGAATTGTAGGTGCTGTATTTTTATCTTTTGAGCATCTGTAAAGTACTTGAAAGTTAAGGCTTCGTAAAGGAGCTGAAACTTCTCGAAAATCAAGAAATATCAGAAAATGCTTTTTTTTTTCTAAACATCTTAAAGCTAATATACCACTAAAAATTTCTTTTTTCTAATTTTTTTTCTTCTTAAAATGGTAAGATCAGAGCAATTGAATCTTGTTTTAAAATTCCACTCAACACCAGGTAGATTCAAATTACACTGTTCTAAAGTGGCCCTTATCGAGAAATGCCTCTCCGTTAAGGTGTCCTGCCCACACCTAATAGATCACAATCAGATTTCCTTTTTTTCATTAAAATTCCTATCTCATCTCCGCCCGTCCTTAACTCCTAAATTTATTGTTCTCTCTACTCATCCCTTTTAGTTTTAGAATATATCACACGACAGCCTTAACAGTAAGTTACCGTCGAGTGGCAACTGAAACGAAAACCGCGGCCTTTTCCCAGATCCCGGAGTTAAGGAAGGGCGGTTATAGATTTATTGAAAAAGTTACAAATGCCTGGCTCGCCATTGTGTATTTCCAAAAACAGCTTATCAGGCCCTTGCAGGGGAATTTGGGAGATCGAGTACAATACCTGCGGGCGTCAATAGGATATGAAATCAAGTAAGTTTATATTGAATAAACTTTTCCTTTACAGCCACCATCGCCTCACCGCCTCAACAAAACACAATGTCAAACAGGATCAAGAAAATTCATTGGAAAAAAATATGGTTTAACCCTTATCTGCGGAGGACATTGTCGTAGTAGCAAAGGGAGAGGACTAAAGAGAAAGTATTTTGTGTAAAAGAGAAAGTATTTTGTGTAAAGGAGAAAGTGTATTTTGAGCAGTCAACCAAACCAAATAGGGAGAGAAAGGAGAAAAAAAGAGGTAAGAGGCTCATTGGAAAGTTTTATAATAAACTTAAAACCTATCATCCACTTTGTTAGGCCCTTCAGCCACCCCTTCACCCATTGTCCGCCCCTTAAATAGATGCCTGGGATAGAGAGATTACCTCTGAATTTGCTTTAGTTTTTATTGGAAGATTCTATTTTCACTTCGGACTTTCTCTTTTCAAAAAAGAGGGGGAAAAATGAGAAGTGAGAAAACAGGGGAGAAAAAAGTTTTTATCGCACGGAGAAAGCATATGGAGGGAAAAGTGTTGAGAAATCTTTCTCGCGCCGACGCAGCCACCCCTTAAGAAACCTTCCATAAAAATCAACTTCACATCCACACATTTCTGACTTGTAATTTTTCATCGTTGACATTTCCCCGTCTACTGTCACCCTGAGAGAGTGATGGAGAGCGGTTAAGGTTTGGCGGGAGCTGATAAGGGTCCGATTCTTTTTTGGGTTAGCCCTTGCATGACTGAACGACACCCCCCACCAAAGGGTCCCCTGCTGAACAAGGACCTTAACGATGATCTAATAGATCCTAAATTATTGTTTTGCTTTTAACCTAAAATCTGGGATGATTTTGAGAAGAGGAGTTATTGATCCTATCATCGCCTCATACTCCCTATCAAAATAACATCAGCAAAATCCCTTCAGAAAGACAATCCCTTTTGTCTTTCCCTCACAATCCTTTCCTGGCGGGGGTTTTCAAATCTCTGGGAGAGATAATTTTGAATACAATGGACTGCACGGGGTCCCTTAGTGAGGGACCCTTAGCAGATAACAATTCTAAATAGGAACCCTCATGAATAGACAAGAATCAAATTCGCAGAGTCGACGGAGCCCTGCGTGCCGCTCTAACGTTTCATTTTCAATTCACTTCATGGTTTTTCAGAGATCATTGATCATGTAGATAAGAGATTAATTCTCATCATTCCTCTCTACAAATTTCAAAAGAAAATAAAACAAAAAGCTTAAAAGCAATTTCCAAAATTTCCATTTTACAAAAAAAAAAATATTTGAAATTTTAGAAATTAGGCAAATATTGAAAAATTAAAAAAAAAATTCTAAAATAACAAACAAACAAGGAAACAACCTACTGACGAGAAAGAAGAGAAAGCAAATTGATGCTTCAAAATCTATATTATATATTTTAAAATTTCTTTTCTAAAATATAAATTTTCTCCAAATTTTTTATCTTGAGCTACCCCGAGCTCTCTTTTTCTAAATCGAATTATTTTTGGCTTTCAAAAAGTTGCCTTGTAGAATAGAAAACTTTTTTTTTAAAAGAGCATAAATTACTCTCCGCCTGTCAAAAAGGCGTGCAAACCCATTTACAAATTCAAGTCAGAAATTAGTGTGTACGAGCGCCTAACCGCGGAGTTCGAAATTCAATTACATTTCTAAACGAAAAAGTCTTCCAAACTAAGATTTTGCATATTATCTCTCAACTATCATAACCGAGAAAAAAAAAGTTTGTGAGGAGCTTAAAAATGTCAGGCTCATTTTTCTTAGAAAAGTGAAAGCGATTTCCAGAGTGTCATTTTCTAATAAGTGGCAAAGCGCCATTTTTCTAAGCTTTATGAAACGATGAATGACATATCTTGCCCTCCCAGGGAAACCACGTCCCACCTTCCGTCGACTAATCATGCAAATCACGCCGCGCAGCATTCCGCTCCTCCAAATTGACATAGGCCAAAATTAAAAGACCATTTCTAACAATTTGGGTGACATGAAAAATTGAGCGAGAGAGGAAGCTTACTTCCATTTTACTCAAAAATTTTCAAATGAAAACCATTTTATGAAATAAAGAAAAACGCTTCCTTGAACGCAAATCCAGCCTGAAATCTCAAACTTCTGAAAATTGGATGCTAAAATCTAGAAAGTAAAAAAAAATTGAATTCGAACTTGAATTTGAGAGCCTTCTTAGCTTAAAGAAAAAAAAATCTTTTTTTTAAAGTTTAGTTGTTATTCTTTTTTTGGTTGTAAAATATTTTGTTGAAATAGGAAAAAAATATGGAACGAATAAAAACTCGTTGAACTGCTTAACTGATCACAAACAGAAAAAAAAACATCAAAACAAGAGACTCGTCAAAAAATTGCTGATACAAATAAAAAAAAATTTCAAATGAAAAACTTCCTTCAATCAAAATCGAAGGGTTTTGTATCTCGTTCCTTTTTCAAACAAAAGCTTCCGTCGACTTCATCATCTAAAATTTTCAAGCTGCACAGCATCCCTATCTTTGATTGATCTAAAAAAAATTATTAATAAAAAAAAAAGTAACTCGTAACTTAAAAGCAACGCCCAAACATCCTATTTTGTTACTGAACGTCTTCCAGTCCGAAAAATGGGGGTTTATCCGACATCTTCTCAGAAAACAGGATTGAGATTAGTTCCAAGGTTCATATTACTTCCTTTCACTGTGCATTTATCAGAGGAAATAGAATAACTGCTCTTAAAACTAATCATAATTATTCTAAATATAAATCAGTAACGGAAACAGCATTCAACTTATGCGCCGTATCTCACAAAACAAAAAGTAGGACAATCGGTGGCTCTTTTGTTCCTTCATCATCTCAACAGATCAATAATTCTATTTTCCATAAATTTTTTTTACACACTTCAAACTACCCACTTAATTCAATTTTAAAGCTAACCTATCAAGATTTAGAATTAAGCAGGAGCTTCTCGTGTGGAGGGTCCTCGAATTCACTGTATATGAAATAGTCCAAGGTTATTACAAAAAAATCAAATAACTAGAGGTAAGCGCCGTGTCGCCTTGCAGCCGGCCCGACAACATCATCTTTAGCCAGCAAGATTCCCAAATTTCATCTTTTAGTACCAGAGAGAGTTCATGGGAAAACACGTAATCTGTCCAAGTCACATTACGCCTAAAGATTGTGAGGGATTGATAAAGGGACTGTGCTTAACCTTAATGCATTATAAAATAGGCTTCTACAGAGCGTTTCAAAAGCATTGCGATAGCTTCTACATATCTTGAGCCTCTCTTGGTTACTCTCAAAGATAAAATCCACTTCCACTTATCATGCACTTCTATCGCATCAACTCCGTCGTCTTGGCTGATGCTTTCAAAATTCAAGATTAGTTTGGAATTGTGCCTGACTAGCGTAGGCTTCGAAAGGAATACGAAAAAATGGCTTCAGAATACAAAAAACTTTGCTTGATTTTCAAAAGTGGAGAAAGTACCTGAACCGCACATGAGCAGTGGATACTGGAACTTCTCTGAACATATGCTTAAGCGGAAGAAAGCAGAGTTGGAAGTTTTTGTCAAGTGGAGCGAATAATTTAGGCATGCAAATTTTCACTTTGTTTGTCACATAACTAGGCCTGGGATCACAATCAGGGGAAACTTAAATGAGGCATGGCGTTCCGGCAAGGGCCTGCAGAAACTTTGTGCTCTAAGGGCCCTCCGCCGCATGAGGAGGCCCTGTCAACCAAGTGTCAGAACTAACTTGTACTTTTAATTTGGAACATAACATGACATCCTTAAGCACTTTCTCCTTTGTCAGCAAATTATACTTTCACCTCACTTCATTTTCTCCCTGAGTTCCAAAAGCTTCCTCCCACGGCTTCCTTAGGAAGCCAGTGTTTCCATGTCAATACCGAGAAAACCAAAACCGAGAAACCTAAACCGAGAAAACCTAAACCGATAACGGCCATAAGAATAACATGAGTTTTCTCGGTTTTGGTTTCTCGGTTTTGGTTTTCTCGGTATTGACCTGCTACCAAGCCAGTCACATATCAATTTTTATAATTTATCTCCAATCCACCGCTGCTTGTCCTAATACTCGTGTCCAATCGATACAACCTGACCAATTTGAGAAGTACACGTCGACATATCGATAGGTTGAGCAATAAATACACAGTGATTATTATTATTCTATTAGAGTGGTTACTAATGGACAAAAGTTTTGAATTTCCAATTTTCCCCCTATTAATTGATTATGCTCTCACTAATAACAAAAGCCCCATAATTGATGTTTTGAAGTGAAAGTTGTTGCCCTTTTCCCAATTCTTCTAAAAAAGCCCAACAGTGATTCGCTTTCTCTTTTCTCCATCTTTTCTTAACTTTCTCCTCCCAACAGCCGAATATCAATCAACATCAAAAGTCAAAAGTTCAAAGAATCACATGCAGGCGAGGCAACCCAAAGAGAAAGTCCTGGAAAGACGCTCGAGAGATAAAGCGTGTTAGAATAGAAAAAGTTTCTCCGTAAACCGAATCGCTGCCCTACAGAGCGTTTCTTAATTTTCGTACAAGAGAAAGTCGTGATAGTGAATTTTCCTCAAAAAAAAATGAAAGGTTTTTTAGTTGAAACCTAGTTTTCTAAGGGTACAAGTAACGTTTCAGTAGAAATTGGTTGTGAAATTTGAAATTTAGAATTGGTAATGATGTTTCTTGGACCGTTTTGCGCTTTTCGGACTTTCTCTTTTTGTGCACTACTTAAGAATCGCTCTGTACGGAACCCTCTTTCTTGATTCACTTGTAATCTACCAATGCATTTTTAGTCACTTGATTCCTCCATCACTGCCTATACTCATTCATTGTAAGATGAGCCCGGGAGATTGACGATGTGTTTGAAAAGAGGAAGAGATAGATTGAATTCAAAGTTTTAGAAAGTCAGTGTGAGGGAAGAAAAGCATTGAGTAAAAAAATCCTATTCCTCGCAGTGCACTAGATCAGAGATTGAACTTTGGTACAGAAGATGCTTATTCTGCAGTCGCTTCCAGGGATGCTGGATTCGGATTTGGAGGGAGATAGGACCAGCATTCCAGCCACCAGCAGTCGCTTCCAGCCTCTTTTTTTACCCTCCTATCTTTCACCACTTCAGCGGCGGCGAGTGGGTTATAGGCACATAAGCGCCGCTTTTCTACTAACGCTTCCCAAAGACTTCCCAACTGGAGTCCAAAACCCTATCGCTGCTCCAAATCTCAACCTGATAAAACTCTGGATCCAGGATTTCCAGGAGGCTTCCAGGAGGACTTTTCTCCAGGATTCATCTCTCAGCTCACTATACTCCAGACCCATAATTTTCTAATATACCGTGATAATCACCAGAAGCTGAAAACCTAACTGCATTTTAAAGAGGGAACGTCATTTCATGAAATTTCAATTAATGCAATTGTTTTTGAAAAAATAATTAAACGAGAAATAGTTACTTCCAAAACTTTATTACTTGTTTAATTAAAATAAAAACGAAACGCCTTCATGCATCTTTGTAAATGTTTTAGCTGCGCCTCACTGTAAGCCACAAAGTCAATTTTGCAGCAGTGATCCTTGTGTTTCAATACAGATTTTAAAAATCTTTTATTTAAATTACATTCTCTTTATAAAACTACAAAAAAAAAACAAATCAGGATGTTCAATTTCTTAGGGATTAGCACGGTGTATCAAATTTCAAAAAAAAAAAAAAATCAGATATACTGTTATTGTTTCAATGCAAAGCATCAGCCAATCAAAAGCGGTAAAACGAGAGACACAGTTTCCTAAGACTCCGGTTTATATAACTGTACTAATTAATACCTTAATTTTTTTTTTTAGATTTGTCAATCTAAGTTGAATTATTTTAATGATCCTTTTGAGTCGCTAATCCTTAATTCCAAAGTTCAATATAACCGCATTAACAATTGAGCAATGCCTTACGCCTTTGAACCTTAACTTTTTTTTTTGAAGAGCGTTTTCGTATCATTAGCAAAGGATACACTGTCATCATAATCGAGTCGAACAGGAAAAACAAGATGACTTTTGTCTATGCCAAAGTTTCAACAGAATTGATAATGATTTCCTAAGCAGATCTTACATAGCCTCAAAATGAAAAATTAATTCAAATTGAAATGGGAGGGACGTGCTTAGCCTATCCCTTAAATCTTAAAATTTTTCTTGAACCTAACCCTTTTCTTAATTCTGACAACTTTTTTTTTGATGACAACATGAACTCATCTTCAAAATAAACAAGGACCGCTGTCTTCTTAAGTGGAGTTGAACTTTATTCCATAATCAAAATAAAATCCACAGGATTTATCTTGAGTAGTGCTGGATGATGGACCGTTGAAAAAAAAACGCTCTTGCATTCGCTCTCCATGCGGAAAAGATAAGCTAAGTGGATTTATTTTTGAAGATGATCTCGAGATGAACGACCTCTGAAAAACGGCCAAGTCAGCTACAAGGTCACTTTTCAGTGAAAGTTAAAGGCGTAAATTAAGCAATTTTGCCAATTTTTTCACCTTTGGCATATTGGCAGGAAGTATTACTTATAATTGAGCCATTACTTTTCGGTAATTGCGCCAACACGGACTTGTTTTAAAATTGAGGCAATTTTAGGCACAAAACACATCGCCTCTTTGTGGTGTACATGTATGTGCAATATGCAAATTCATTTTCAAGAAGTACAGAGCCTTCTTTTTCACACCCAGAAGGCGTTCCACCTGCCCAAACCTATTCATGACACCTTCAATTATGCACAAGATCCTTGAAGTCGTACTCCGCAGCTGGGTTGCTTACGGCCGAGACAGAACTCATAATTTGAAATTATTAAAGTGTCAAGAATATGTCACTTTCCGAAACAGTGCTTTGCATTTTAATCGAGTTACACGACTATGGAGTTGTGCGCGGCTTGAGTTTGGGTTTCATGTGCAAAATGCTTTAGGAAATGTTTGTTGGAAAGGAAAAGCTTGTAAAGTTGGAAACAAGTTCATTAAAGTTAAAAGACGTGTTGGGAATCACTGTCAACTTTAAAACCGCAACGCTTCTGGATTGGGAAATCAGGAAAAGGGTTTTGCTTCACCACACTTCAAAAAGGAACTTAAATTTTCAAATATGAAAGCTACATTTACAAGGCGGTGAGTGAGCAAGGCGGCGCAGTATTCTGGGCAGATGTTACCAAAGCTTTCCTCTTTGCAAAACGCGCCCCATTTCAAATGTTATTATAACTTCCGTACGGTAAATTTAAAAAAATACAGAAACAAAAGAGAAAGTCGATAGAGATAGAAACTTTCTCTTGATTTTTAATCCGTTACACAAAACGTTTCCAACTTTCACTTTTCCTTCAAAATGTCGATACGTAATATTTGAAAAAGAAATAGCGCGAATCTTGTTTGAAGTTATGAATATCGTTGTGTATAAAAAAAACCAGTGCATCTTTCAAAAATGCAATGAGAGTGTAAAGCTTCCTGTAAATCCCTCAAAGTCATCAAATCTCTTGTTTCTTAAAAAAAAAACAACTTTTAAAACAACTTAAAGATTAATTCCTTAAAATTTCCCACTTAGGGAAATGACAGTTTGGCTAATGATGAAAAATTGTCACTTTCATATCAGGCCCACTCTCAGCACGGGAGGCCTTATGTCATCACAAATGAGCTTTAAAAGTTCGACCATTAATGAGGAGGGCCCTTTCAAGTGTACATTGCAAGTTCTAAAGCTAAAGCTGCGAGTAATAGGTGAACATCAACTATTTTGCGAAGGGCTCTAATATTGAAGTGAGCGTCTCAAGACCCCTTCTAAATACGCCTTGTTTGTCAAGTGTCAGAAGGGAAAAGAGAAAGTGAGTTTATGCGGAGAAAGCAAAGCCATATGCCATTCTCTCTCCAAAAGGAAATTGCTTGTCACTTTCTCCTTCTCTCAAAATCCTCCTCATCCCCATCATCTGAGCCAGAATGGATCGGATGTGTGTCTGGATAAATTCATTCCTTCAATTCCTATGACAATGACATGTGTCAAAGGGGTTTGGACGAAGGGAGGGGCCCTTGGCAGCGTCTGCAAAGAGAAAGTCCAAGGTAAAAGTAAAACATTTCCTTTCTTTCCCCTTTCATTAATGATCCTTCCTGAGGTGACCTGAGCTGAATTCTAATTCTTGTCATCTCCACTAACATCAAATATAAGGCTCCAGAACAAGTCAGGCGTTATTAAGGTGATGGAATTTGGAATAGAAGCAGCTTTCTCCAAGGCAACTTTCTCCAAGGCAGCTTTCTCCAAGATTAAAGCCTCATTTCCCCGGGTGATGATGATGACAAGAGCTAAAGCGCCTTATTCATCAATCAATTTAATCATGCGCTAAAACCAATTTACATCTTTAGGGTACCCGGAAGCATTCAAATGTAAAATGGCATATTCTGTTATTAGAACACAACACAATAAGTGCACCACTAACATAATAATAATGTATAAGTGTATGCAGTTTGCATCATTGTAAAAAAACGCATCTTGTACAGAGTGATTCATGTGTAAGTGAAAGTGAAAGTCCGGCAAACTAATGTCACAATAAAGCTGTAAACAGCAGAAAAAAACAATCAACATAACGTAAAGACAGCTTTGAAAACATTGGGTTTCATAGCACTCTGCTGGAAACCCAAGTCTAGTTGTATTTTCTAAATTTATTTTTTCTAAATTTTCTTTTGTGGGCTATTTTGAAATGCTCTGTACTTTTGGCGGTTTGACACAACCAGAAGCTATGACACAACTTTCTGTCATCTCAAGAATAAAATATTACTACAAAAATTACTTTCTCCATTAAA
Source organism: Bilobella aurantiaca (assembly GCA_021029175.1). Classification (NCBI taxonomy): domain Eukaryota; kingdom Metazoa; phylum Arthropoda; class Collembola; order Poduromorpha; family Neanuridae; genus Bilobella; species Bilobella aurantiaca. Next base: position 19,028 of record VYYI01000147.1, on the reverse strand, counting down.
CGCTAGCGATAGAAATCAGTTAAAATTATAACGGAAAGTTTTAAAAAATGGAAAAAAGAAGTCGATAAAAAATGTAGAGGAGAAAAAAAAAAAATTATCAACAAAAATTTCGGTAAAAATTAAATAATACGTTGCTACGCTCAATTATTCTCTCTTCAAGTGGAATAAAGTTCAAACTAGCTTTTTCTCTCTTTTTTTTTTACTAAAATAACAACTGAGCAAAAATTCATAATGCGAATTTTGATTTTTTTTTCCTCTTTCTTCCTAATTTTTCTTAAGTACCGCCTCCCATCTCCTCAAGTACTTTGATTTTAAGTCCTGATAACTCTACGAGCTCCACTTCGCCCTAACCCCTCATCATTTGATTAATCTAAATCTGAAATCAGTTACATAATTTGAAAAATCACATTTGAAACAGCGTAGGTGGGAGATCGTGGCTCTCTCAAGCCAACCTGTCCAACTTCCATAATTCCTAATTGAATGAGAACTTATCGAAACGTATAATCAAAATTTCCCTCCCCCTTCCCTCACGTACTGCTCATTTAAAAAGCAACTAAAAATAAGAGAACCACTAACAATAAATTTCTGTAATTAAACAGTAAACCTTAACTATATTATTTTTCCTTAAGTAGGATCTGTTTTTGAAGTTCAAAAACAGGTTCCTGAGTAGAAATCACATCAAATCATATATAAAAAAAGCTCTGAGCTTTTGCTAGGGTAGTTAAAAGAACATTTGATACAGATCAGTAAAAAATCAGATGTGCTCATCCTCCTCACCAAAAAAAAATCCACTGGGAATTCTTACGGTCTAATTTTTCTATCTCGTTTCCTTTATCGAACGTGTGAGAGCCGGGGGCAGGGAAGGCCCTTTGCATACTTAACGATTCTAATTTATTTGAATTCACACCACAACGTCGAAATAACCTTCATCATTACGACGCAGGAACATATGCTCTCAGCGTCAAATTGATCTTCACCTCCGATAAAATTTCCTATGCTTTCTTCAAAATCAACCTCCGTGCGTAATTATTACTTAAAAGCAAACTGAAAACAAGGGGGAAAATACGAAAAACTGGTTTCAATCACGTCTCAAAAAAGTCTCATCAAGAGGCAATATAAGTAAAGTAAGAAAAATTTGAATGGGCAACCCGCAATTAAAAAGGAAAAAGAATGATTATCATTGCCTGAAATCAAGAGGAAATCACTTTAAAAAAAAAATTAAAATAAAATAGAAATAAAACTTTTTGTCTCCTGTAGAATCCTCTTGAAAACGTAGTTTTCGTTGAATTGAATTTATTCCTTTTTTTTAATTTGCGGTTTAATTTTAATACGCATTTACCACTCATATACAAGAATCTGGACGCTAAATCTATTTTTGAAGTGATTTTTTAAGGAATTGATTTCCCCTATTTCTTGTGCAAACGTGGAGAAAATATGTTTTATAAATTTTTTTTTTAATTAAAAATCAATTGTCAGAAATTTTTGGAAAAAAAGGACAACTTTACACCTCTTTTGTTAATTTTTTTTCCTTACAGTAATAATTGTCTGCACCTCCTAATTCTTGCCTTGTGCTTTCGTGGCGTCAAAGCCTTGTTAGGCCATTAGTGCCTTTGTAAAGCCTAAACCTGAACTGGTTGATCTTCAGAAAAGATAAAGATGAAACCTCCCTCCCCAAACCCCCCTGCCCCTTTCGTGCTTCCCAAGGGTCATCCATCCTTGTGATAAACCCATAAGCAAGGCAATATACTTAATTTGCTGTGACCAAAGTCTCATAAATCCTCTCACACCAAGAAAAGCAATTCTACGAAAAAAAAATACAACTAAAAAAACACATTTTCTTAAATTTTCAAATTTTTAAGAAAAAAAATCTCCCCAATTCCACCTCAAAAACTCTTCAAAAATCCTTCTCCACATAAAACATCTCAACCAAAAAATGCTTCTCATCCGCTCTTTCTAATCAAAATAAAATAATAAAATAACAAAGAAAATAAAGTATATGTAATTAATGTATAAATAATTGTCGAAATTTAGGAGAGAAATTTGAAGAAAAAAAATAATAAAAAGATTCTTAAAAATCCTGTTTCCTAAGCCTAATCTCTTCGTTTTTTTTTTCCTCTGTCTTTAACAAAGCATTCTTCTACATGAATTACATTATAAAAAGGAGACTCTGCTTTGCATTCTAATCAAAAAGCAATCAGCCATTTCCACCTCATCTTGTCATTACGACAACAAATCAAGTTTTCTCCAGTTTCCAAACATGCAAAAGTCCCCAGAACTGTTGTGTAGGATAGGATGACCTAATCGACGACCAGCCTATCACACTTTCCCTATCAAGACTCATTATTGTGTTATTACAACACAACACAACACAACGAAGAGCACAGCACAACACTATTAGGTTATGAGAAAATAATCTTTATAAGATTTCCTAATTGCTCTCCACCAACTACGGAGAATTTGTTCCTTGACTCACATCTCCCATTGCTATGCTATCACCACCACCTTTAAAAAATAATTCATATTCAATTTTTGGGCTGTTTTTTTTTCTACTGCGCCGCCTTCCTTCCACAATCGCCTCTTATTTTTGGGTCGTGGAATCAATGAATAAAAAAAAATATTTGAAAATCGTAGGAAGCAAGAAAAAAAAACTCATGAATGAGCAAATAGTAGGGCAAATGCAGGTGGTTAGAATTTGATAAATTGTCGAGAGAGGCTGAATTGCCTGGCCTATCAAAATCAAAAAGACAAAAATTAATTCCATGGTCATAAGTGTTTTTTTCCGAATCTCGACTCCAAGGCCCAATAAATAAATAAGTCATAGAAAAGCGGCGTAATATTTTTCATGTAATCGCAATCACTGTTCAAATTCTCAATCAAACAAGGTGAGATGATAGAGAAAGGTAAACTTCAATCTTTTCAAAATAAAAAAATCTGGAATCTTTCAAGTGGATAGAGATGCGCTCTTAACTCTTAAATTCCGTTGGTTCGGTAAATGACTATTTGAAAAGATGACTTTTATTTACTTTTGAAAGAGAGATTTATAGGAACATCCTCCTGATAATTTGTCCATATTTTCCTAGACTTTGCATTAGGCAATCTGAGAGAAAGAATTTGATTCCGAGATCACTTGAGCTTGGACTTGACTTTAGAGAGTGTGATAAAAATCCTTCAGCCAGAGATCAATTTTCGTGAAAAGCAAATAGGAGATCATGGTTGTCACTTTATTGATTTATTGACAAAAATTAAGTGCCTTATCACCCGTGATAAGTGAAACTCAACATTTCATCTCTGCAACCTCACGGATGATCTCCGCTAGATTTTCAAAAAGAAAATCTCTTTCAAATAACACATAACATTGATTTGTTTTTAAAACATTTTGATTTGATTATTGCTCAGAGTTATTTTTAGTAATTCTATATTATCCTAAAATTTGCATTCCAAGAAAACTCAATTTAGGTCTTTTCAAATTAAAATTTCTTTTTTGATGTCACAAGTGATTGATTGACAAAATCAGGACTTCCAGATGATCTGTGGCGTCGTAAATCGCGAAACCAAAAATTGTCACGTTATTTAAAGAAAAAAAAACTACATTTTTTGATTTTTCACATTTGTGAAAAAGAGAAATGAAAATGAGAGAAAAGAGAAATTTTAGTTTCATAGGAAAGATTTTAACGAGGATTTCTCCATGATTTAGTGATCAAAATAATTTTTGTAACTAGATCAAAACATGGATTTTCATGATGGTTTCCACCTTCAGTAAAAGTGATAGATAAAAAATGATGTGGAAGGCGAGACAGGGAGATGACAAAAAAAAAGTCAAAGCAGTGGAAACCTGTCAACTGATAAATCTTCGAGGAGATAGATGCGATGATGAAGGTTCCCTCAGCCTCCATGACTCAATTTTTTACCATCATCTTCATCCTTCCGCTTCCAGGAGGATAGTAAATGTGATATAAGGCCACGATATGGACTTCAAGGGACCATCAAAGGGCCCCCAGTGGTCCTTAGCCCCAAATCCGAGATCTCGGGGAAAGCATGGTGGAAGGAGATAAGGTCAACGGGATGACGACGGGCCCTGCGACCGTCCTTCCTAACTTACATCCAATCATTCTTGAAACATATGAGAAGGAAAATCGGAAATTACAACGATGCAATACTTTCATTTTCAGCGATCAGCCCCCGATAAATAAAGTCTCACTAAATCTTTCAATTAATCTCTAGCAAACAATTTCTGTCATGGCTTTGGCCGAGTTAACCCTTACGAGCGCCACGGTGCTCCGAACAGTGTCGCCCCACGCTTTCCCTCAAATTTCAAAATAACTCAATTTCGATTTTCGTCCTATCAAACTTTCTCCAAGAGAAAGTTATATCCAGAATCAATTAGATAGTAAAAATGGAGCGTCCTTTGAATAATGTAAATTATTGTTAAATTATTTCTTATCGTAAAGGCCTACTGGGAAAAATTTATAGCGGAAAGTTGATTTTTTTTGGCGCTATCGAGTGCGGGAAACCATTACGGGAGAAAAAGCAAAGGCAAAAGTTGTTAATTTTATTGCATGTGGTTGTTTCACTCCCGAATTTTTTTTTAAATAATAAAATTATGATATGATGTCCTTCTGCACGATAGACAATCTAAAAAAATACAATGGTCGCAATTGTGGTAATTAATGCTTTATAGCGATATGCAGAGGTAGCGCAAGGCTCTTTCCCAATGTATAACACGCAAAGGAGGCCAAATTACCAAAAAAATTTTTGTCGATTAACCCCCCTAAATTAACCGAAAAAAAATTTGGCCCTCCCTTGACTTTAAAATTTACATATTGCAAAATCAATTTTTCAATTCAATATTATACAAAAAAAAACAAAAAACTTAAAAAAACGGAGTTATTACAACTTGACTTAAAAAAAAAACGGAGTTATTATAATTTGACTTCAAAAAAACGGAGTATTACAAGTTGACTTAAAAAAACGATTTTTTTTTTGGAAACTAAACGATTCCGTTAGCGTCGGAAGGGGGCGGGGCCCTTTCTCCCGTCGATAATACTTTGCAATCCGTTTGCCAATTCATGAAGAAGAAGATGATACATCAACATCACCATTATCATCATCCTCAGATTCCTAAAGCACTCCGAGCTGCAATCTCGGGTGGGCCATAAGGAATTTCCTTTTGCGAAAAAAAAATGAGGCTGGAGGAGAAAGTGGGAGAAAGTTGTAATGTACTCCAGCTTCCAGCGTTGAGAACAGCGTCTAACATGGAATTTATGTTTGGTGTTTGCCGTTGATATCCACACTCGATTGCTCCCAGATTTTTCATCCCAAAACACAGAGGGACAGTACGACGTTATATCGAAAGAAAAAAAAGAATGAAGGAACGAAAAAGTGAAAGTGAAAACACTGGCAGAGAGCCCTGCTGCTATCCAAGCGATAAGAACTCTTTTTTCTTTCTCCCTTCTTGCCCATACTACCACCAAAATTATGTACTGTGAACAGTCTACCCCCGTCAATTTTTTTTTCTTCGAAAGGAGTGAAGTGAAGTATAAGAAAACATCATATGAAATATTATTCAATCTGGTTCTGTACCGATAAAGCTTGATTTCTCCTCTTCAATTCAACTCTTTCAGATACTGTCTTTCTCTTTTCTTTCCTTCTGTCTTCACAAATAATAGAAAAGGTTTTTTTGATAGATAAAACGAATTTTTTTTTTGGAAAAGAATAGACTGTTTCAAAAAATAACAATTTATCACACTTCACCTAATAGTTGTGTGATAGGCATACTTTCTCCTCTTCACACATTCTTCGCCAAGATTTCATTACACCCGACTTTCTCTCACTCAAAAACTAGCTCATCCAGCCCGAACGCGGAGGAAATCCTACCGAAGAAAATGTATATAATTTTTTTAAAAATTAAAAAAAAAATTTTTGAAAAATAAAGTGCATTTTTTTTCCTCTTATAAAGAGATTACACTCCCTGAGCACTTAAAATCTCAACTTAAATGGACCTAAGCAGACAGGAAATGTGAATGTAGCCAAGTTGTTTTTGAAGTTGATGGTGAAAGTAGATAAACAAAAAAAAGAAGGAGTCGGCGATGAATCACAAGTAGCTTCCAGATCTTAGCACATCATCTTCACACATAATTACTGGGAATGCATGAAACCCTTTTTTGATTCCATTTCACAGGAAGTCACATCGCGAGAGATAGGATGTGTTTCAGGCCTTGCGATGTGTTTTCTTGCGATGTGTACGGCGAGTCCATTATAATCTCAAATTCAGCCACCTTATCGATCCCTAGAATCAAGTGGATGATGACTGCGCTTTACAATGCCCTATTTGTTCACTTCATCACAGCCAAGTTTTCGTTGTGTGTAGTTGCATTTCCTTTTACAAAATTGTTCGAAATGATAGAATGGTGATAGTGAAATTACATTGTCGAGGAGTGCAGTGAGCCTTAGAGGCAATTAGCCAAGTCATAAATGCTTTCTCAAATCGCTTCGCAGATTCCTATTGTTCAAGTGAGTAATGATAGCCAACGAAATTTTGGCCTTTACGAAGTGCCAAGTCTTTACAGGAAAAGTTAGAGTTCCCTGCTGGGAGGCTGCGAGGAAGATCACACAAAAGATTTCTTCAAGAGTCGTCTCCCTATTTTGTAATCACATTATTATTGTTAAGATCACGAGAACTCTTTTAGCATGTCCCTTGAAATTTGGTAAGTATTTGGAAGAGGCAAGTAGAACTTTGGGTACTTATCTCCTTCACAAGATTCCGGCTCAGTTAGTGCTCATAATGAAGGAAGATAATGAATTTTGGAAACGTTTAGACCCTCTTCTTCTGCCTTTATCACTCAGGCTCCAAAATTCAGCGAAAAGGGAGCGCATGTACAGGAATTTTGCACAATTTACGTACAAATGTCATTTTGATAAAAGAGCTTTCCTTGGCTATCTTACGAATCATTTTTATAAATTAATGCTAAAAACCATCTAAGTGAAACACTATAATTTTTTCATGAGAAATTTCATTTTTCTTCTTCATGGAACTAACGAATAGATTTTACAGATCTTCATAAAAAAAAACTCATTTTCCTAAATTAAGCCTCACTTTCATGTGTCTTTTTGCTGGAACACTATAATACACTTTACTAAATCTTTAAACTCTAAATATTTTGTGACAATTAAACATATCAAATTAAGAGAGAGAGATAGTTGATTTTAATTTTGAAAAGAGAAATTGACAAACAAAAATTTGAAATAAAATTTGTGTTCAAAATTTTCAACATTCTCAAAAAAATTTGTGTAATTTTATTATACCGAAGAATTTCTATAATTCTCACAGAATCCAAATAAGTTTTGAGATTAGTGTTCAAAAATAATTTAGCTTAATAGAAATTTGTTTCTATCAATTCATTTCTGTTTACATAATTTTTTTTAAATTCTCGTCTAGCAAAAAAAAATTTATGAAAATGAAGTTAAGAAAACCAATATTTTTTTTGTTCATTCCAATTTTTCCTTTTGTAGCGATACTAATCTCGCTTTATGAAACTTTCTCCACCTAGCCATATTCCTACAAATAATGCATAGGCGACTAATGACGAAATACTACCTAAAAACTGCCTGAAACATCACCTCCGTGACGAAAAAAAAAATAACGAAAATTGATATTAGTAAAAAAAAAAGTCAATTGTTAGGGACTAGCAGAATTGAAGGCATAAAATTTTCTCTGCGTATCTCCTGATTAGTAATTAAGTAATTAGTAGGATCAACATCAAACAGGCTGGGCTCAAGAAAACTGCAAATCTTAGGAAAACATCGAATAATTCATTACTGTGCGCCGCACGGGCGGGGAAACGACCGACCTCTAAAACACACCGCCTGCATTCAAACTCCTAATGAAAACGCTTCCCTCAGCAGCCACATAATCACGTTCTAAATTGTGAAAGCATAACTCCTTATTAAAGTTCCTTGTATGTTTTTCTAAACGTGGCGGCGCAAAATTCTGCGAAGCAGAAACTCTGCGATGAATCCCTCCAAACCCTCAAAGGCCATAGCCTTCCCCCGACCTAATCCATCAACATCTCATGCTTTAATAATTAGATTATAATAACAGCTCTCGTCAGTATTTCCTTAACAGAGCACCGCCGCGGTCTCACTGTAAACTTATAACGCATACAGTCAACCCAACTCTAATTAGCACCTTCCGGCACATTTTTTTCGGAGCACAACTCCCTTTCTATCATAATGATGGAATGTTCGCCCTACTCCTGCATTTTAACTCTTTTAAAAATTCATTATTTAAGTTTAAGTGGTTGGGAATAGGCCCGGGTGGAGCTATCAGCCTCCCAAATCAAATGCTCTCTGTACACTTAACCACTTAATGGCTGATTAAAAACATGGAAGGGTACTTTTATGGCACTTTTAAGGTTCGAGTGGGCCTACTTTTTTTAATTCAATTACCATCGAGAGCCTTCTAACTTACCAAAGTTTAATTGTCACAATGATTCAATGATCGTCATCTATAGGCAACAACAGACCGCCTACCGCATCGCTTTTTAAGTACTCCCAAACTTTACGGCTTCTCATTTATTAGTGGTGAAATTAAATTTAAAGTGATTGTTTACGCTGATTACGTCAAAGACAAAACACTCCAGGAATTTACAACCCTTCAAGGTTAGGTTTAACTGGAAATTATAAATAGACACAAAAATTTAGCATCGCAGTAGCAAGAAAATAAAACAAATTATCCCCAATGGAGTTTCAATTTTGTTGAAATTTTTATCAATTTCCTTAAAATTTTGTAAATTTCATTTCGAATTTTGTCTATTTGTTTCCAAATTTTGTCAATATTTGGAAATTTTTGTGAAATTGTGCTATTTCCTTGAAATCTTGTTCATTTCCTTGAAATCTTGTCCATTTCATTGAAATCTTGTCCATTTCATTGAAACTTTGTTAATTTTCTGAAAAAAGGCCCCTTGCCCTCAATTTCCGTTCGTTTTGCCTTAGTGTTGATAATTATGGGATGAAAGGTGAAAGTCATATTTACTTAGGCGCTTCACGATGAACACAATAAAGCCTGATTGATGAATCATTTAAAATGTGGCTGTATAAAACTAATAGTATTGATACATAAAGGAACGTTCTAAATAACCCATCATTTCATCGAGAGCCACTTATCCAGACGCCATCAGCCATAACTCAGATAAATTATAGGCCATGTACAGGACCCCTCTTCCAAACAATGAATGATCATAATCTGCCCTTAGTGTTCACAAACACGATTTCCACATACGCTTCTAAATCTTCCAGTGCCTCGGAGTCAATTCCCCAAAATAATAGGGGGAGAGCGACTACAGCCTTATTACAGCGACCATTTCAAAGCGACATATCACTCCAATCGCTAAATTATCTTCACTCCCCAGTCCCCAATACCTAAACTTTGTGTACACCACGAATTTATAAGTTCAATAACACTGGGAATTGGTCACATTCATCATTTATATTTTCACCACTTTTCACTCAACAGCTCCGCCTTAACATTCCCGGAGGAGACAAAAGTCCCCTCCTTAACATTCCAGGAGGAGACAAAAGTCCCCTCCTCAACTTTCCCGGAGGAGTCAACTCCGCTCTCCTTAACTCTCACGGAGGACTTTCTCCTGGAGAACAAAACAAAAAACACAATCTTTACCATAAACTATCATTCCCACCTTAAAATTCTGTTGACAAATTAATTTAAAATAGTGATTCCAAATTGTAAAAAAAAATTTTTTTATTGTTTTTCATTTTTTAAAAAAGTTACTATTTTGTCTAAATTTTGAGTGTAAAAGCAAAATAGGAGCTCAAATGATGCTGGGCAGCATCTGGTGCGGAAGGGTGATGCTCAGAATACTTGATGAGAGACCTTTGGTTCGACTTTCACAAAACTTGTTCTGAATTACTAATAACCGAAAAGTAAGTGGTATCAAAAGTGAGAAATGTAGTGGGAATTGCGACCTTTAAAGCTCCATACTAAAAGATTATGGAGAAAGTTAGGAGTCGAGGACTTTCACCAGTTTTCCAGCGTCCGTGCGGAATTAATCCCTACTTCAAAATTTCAACCCTCTCTTCATCGTGTCATCAGGAGAAAGTGAACCCTCTGCAAATTGTCTTTTAGTGCAGGAGATCAGGGATGCTGTGTGTTGGAATACTGGAGAAAGTCATTCTTCAACTCCTTTTCATTTCCGGATCTTTCATCGGGTTTTATTATCACTAAAAGCCATTTTCACTGTTTCAAATCTCGGCCTTTTGTCATTACGAAATGTGTACTGTTATCCCAAAGTTGATTTTTAGAAAATATTTACATTGACGAATCTAATTAGTAAAAAATTAGGAAAATATCCTTCGACAGGTTGATTTTTTGTAAGCTGCTAAGAAGAAGATAGCTTTAGCCAAGTCAAGAGAAAGTTCAAAAGAGTGGGAAAAAATTCAATTAAAAAAGTTTTTGGAAGATTTTTGAGAGCTCTGCGATTTTTTTAAAAAAGAAAGTTTGACAGGCCGGTGACTCTCATCTTCTTTTTAAATTAATTTTTTCTAAAAAAAAATCACGGAGTCATTGATTAGGATTTTTTGTGTGGAAAACGCCCTTTTCGATCATCCCTTGTGAATTCATCTCGACTCCACTAATGATAAAAGGAATTAAGGAAGGGCGGCTTGTTCAAATAGAGAATTTTTTTTTAATTTTTAAAAAAATTGTAAAGCTTTTTTTAAGCTTTTTAGGTGCTATTAAAGTACGGATATTGGCTAGAGTTCCAAAGGCTTGTCATTCAAGTTGGAAAAACTGTCAAATTGGAGAAAAAAAAAGTTTGGCGGAGAAAGCGTCCTGTCGGATGGGATTTGATGAAGTGATATGAAACTTTCTTCATTTTATTTTATCCCTGTCTTGAAAAAATTGTCTTGGACTTTCTTTTTTGAGCGGCTAAGCTTTGTTCGAGGGTAAGTTTTTTTTTTTTAGAAAAAAGAAAAGGGGTAGAAAACTATGAGGAACAGATTTAAAGAGAAAGTAAAAACGAGCGGAGAAAGCAATACAATTTTGTTTTCCTCGGTACCTCTATCTGTCCAATTCAATATCCTTCTCAGCCTCCTATCTCCAACGCGACTTTCACTCTACGTTTTTCAATTTTCACTTTCTCTATTTCACCAAAATAAACTCTATTCTGACAGTTTAGAAAAACTCATCACCAAAATTTTGCTGGGATTTCGGATCATAGAAAAAGAATGCTTATATCCGGTTTTTTTTTTGGACCCACAAAAATCTTCTTTTGAAGGAGGTGGTGTTTTTGATACAAAAAAAAAGCAGATCTTAGGTGCAGCATCTTTGGTCCATGTCACCTCCCTCTCATGTCACCTTTTAGATGCAGAAATGCCTACGACTCACACCTGATTAGTGTTAATGATCCACAACGACCAGGACCTTAAGTGGCATTGTTACCACCTTCAAATCAACCAGAAAAAAAAACCTTCCTTAATAAATTAAAGTCGTCCCTTCAAACTCGTATTCCCTTAAGTGGACGACCCTTAAAAAAACTAAAAAGGTGTTGAGAGAGCCCTTTTTGGGATATGTAAATAAACAGCCCACCTCCTAAATCGCCCTTTACTAAATCTCCCCATTCAATCACCTGTAAGAGGCTCTCTATACGTTGCAATTATCACTTCCAAAAAAAAAAATTCCTCACTCACGCTTTCAAATATATTTTTTGTAATCGGAAAATCTTGTTTGGAATAATCATACTTGAGGATAATAGATTTTTTTTTTATTCCTGTACACTGCTCCTCTTAGTCATTAAATTGTCACTATAAATCAGCCATCGAGACGTCGCCCATCTTATTTCCAAATTCTAAAACGCCTTTTTTCAGAAATTGATCTTTGGGAGGGCTGAAAAAAACTAGCCCATCAATCCAGAGCCCTTAACAAACGCTTGTCATCACTTAAATCGCTGGTGGAAATTTAATTATAAAGAAATGCAACCCTCAAGTGGATGGATCCTCCGGTTTATCTCCCGGAAGAATCATTTGTTGAATTTCCAATTGCTGTATACCAAAACTACCGTCGTAAGTGGCAGTGGTTTAAGGGTGATGGAGCCCTTGGAAGAGGACTTCAAGGGGTCCTAAAAGTGGCTGATTAATTCAAAAGGGCCATGAGCCTAACATGCCCCTTTCCTGATCTGGACAAGATTGCCCAGTCTCCGTCTCCATGGTTAAGGAGAGGCCTAAATAAGCCTAAAGAGTCCCTTCAAGAGATCCCTATCAGATATCATCGTCGTCGTTGAAATTGTAAATAAGGCCTCTATGTGATAATGAGGGAAGGGTCCCACCACCACTTAAGGGACGACGTTACAAAGGGAGAACATGACATCATTACATTTTATAATCGTTAAGGGGCCTCGGAGAGTAAATAACAGTATTACTGTCACAGTAAATACTTTGAAGGGCCCCCCCCCCTTTAAGGGCCTCCTTCAAAAAATCCCACTCCCAGAGAGAAAGTAGCCTCAAAAGTGGCAGGTTTGCAGCTACCCTTCACAAATCTACGTGGACAAGGAAAGCAATTTAGCAATGAAGAGGCCTCTACCTGCTTATTAAAAACGTTAATTTCCAATACATCGCAGGTGGAGAAAGCCTTCTGTTTTTTGTGGGGTAATTATTGTCAAATGGAGAAAGCCTCAAATATTAACATTAGATATACACGACGATCCCGATGTTGATCCTCTGTTCATTAAAAATGTCAATTTGGAGAAAATAGCTTTTCACATTTGAATAGAGAAAAAAATAATTCTAATGATAGACTTGCCTGGTTTTTTTTCTCAATAATTACCGACCAAATACTTAATTCTGTTCAAACAAAAAAAAAACATTTCTTTGACTTTCTCTTTTTTGAAAAAAGTCAAAATAAGTGGGGCTTTCTTTTTTGGAACAACTTAATTTCAAGCAGGATTTTAGTGTAAGGGGTAAATTACATACTTCTGGATGTGACATGTCTTGGAGAAAGTTACATATTAAAAGGTTCTAAAACTCGTTACTTCGTAAAAGCCACTACTTATTATTGACTTTTATTTTTCCCAAAAGTGGATAATATTGATTCTAAAATCGGACATGTATGAAAACTTTAATCATATTTATCTTCCCCCCGTACTGAAACCTAGTAGTTATGCGCCGCACAGAGAGGAAAATAAAAGCGCTATTTGCGTTACATGTACACAGCAACCCTTCTAGCTTTGATTAAGACTTCAATTCCATAATGTCTATGTTTACCATATCCAACCTCAAAACCCTTCCTGAATATTTGATTCAATTTTTAATGAATAATTACGACTCTTTAATTTTTTTTTGAGCAAAAACACGGAGACATTTTCATCTAAAAATTATCCCTCATGTGCCGTGAATATTGAGTTTACGGGCGGAGCACAACTCAAATTTAATTTCTTTTTTTTAAACTTTCTCCCGGCTCAACTAATGTAATTGGTTGAGGAAGAAAAGCTTTTTGATTAAACTCGACCCCCCACGTCGCTACATTTTAGCGTAAGCTTTTCCTTATTAAAAAAGTTTTAAAATAAAAATTGATGCAACTGTGGAGCAGGGTTAAGCATTTTTTGGTTTGAATTTTTTTTCTTCTTAATTTGATAGATTATATTTTTCTGGTTACTAAATTATTCTCCGCATCTAGCGATTGGCTGCTTTTCCCTTTCCTACTTCGTCCAATCACAAGTAGCCGATGAGCCACTTAATAAGTAATCTGCGGGGGCAAACCACTACAGAAATGATGTCGTCTCCTTATCCGCAAGATACGAAAAGAACATTAAGGAATATGAAAGCATTATTAAGGCATAGGTAATCACTTTTCACTGGTTTCGACTTGATATTTATGTCAATTCTACGTTGTACTTGCAGCTTTCACGTGTAGTAAAGCCACAAGTCGAAAAGGAATAATTAAGAAACATAAATTAAAGCAGCAATAATAATTAATGGTATAATTTTTAAAGCAAAATTTATTTTTTTTAATATTTTTAAAGCGACAATACATTCATTTTATATTTATAACGCATCAATATATTTATGCGGCTTTTTCAAAACAAAAATATGATTTTTTTTTTACGATTTCAAAACATTCAAATTCGGGTTGATCTAGAAGAGAAAGTGTGTTTGAGAGAAAGTAGAGAAAGCACGAGAAGAGGACAAAGTCAAAAACTCAATATTTTTTCCGCATTTTTTAAATTTGGCGGATTTCAGCAAAAAAAAAAGGCTCAATTTTTTTTAAAGATTTTCAAAAAATTCTTAAAAACACGATTTCAAACGTTTCTTAATTTAATTTGTGTTTTTTATTACAAACGCTAATTAATTGTAAAGGCCTCCCTGCTTGCCAACATGAAGTATTTCTTTCATGAACAACCAATTTCCCACCTCCCTGTCATAGCAAAACTAACAAATCATCTTCGTAGTTTACAAAGCTAACTTTTGTAAAACACTTAACAAAAAAAAGAGCCCTCTTAACTTCCCCGTCGATAAAATAACTAAAAAAGCGTTGTTTTTTTTACTTCTTAAATTCCTCTTATGTTAACCCTATCTTCTTCCAAGGAACAATTATTTATTTTTTTTGCTTATAAGTACTTTATTTCACAAAATTATCAACGTTTGAATCATGAGAAGAGATTTCCCTTACTTATTTAATCACCTCCCTCTTTTTTTCAACTTTTAATATTATGATTCCTAACACTGATTACACACTGTTTTTTTTTTAGACTTTAGCCTTGCCTGTCCAACAGAGAGAAAAATAAATTAATTCATTTTTCCTCCTTCTATGAGAATATCTCTCCTGCATCAAAGAAGTCACGCGATTTACATTCAATCCACCAATTCTCAAGGTTTTTTCCACTAATTCAAAATGGCTCGAAATTCAAAAACAGCAAAACGTTTCCTCCCCCCCCCCCC